>MU751361.1:25433-35495 GCA_026770625.1 Nicotiana glauca
GGGGGTGTAGGGGCTGTCCAAACGGCTATCAACGGCTATTTTTTCAATTTTGGCTGTTGCCCAACGGCTAGTTTAAAAAAAAAATATGGTGGTATGCGAGACGGGACGCAGGACGGGACGAGCCGGCCCGGGCCCGTCCCGTTGGATAGCCATAACCACAGCAAGTCCGAAGAAGGGATCTCGCCAATTAGCGCTGAGCTGGACAGCCTACTGTGGTGGGGAAGCTGCGCCTGCCTGTCTATCAGGACCTGAATCATGACATGCAATGTCCACAAATAAAAAGACGCTAGTACGAATAAAGTACTGAGTATGTAAGGCAGGGAACCATAAGTACGAACAATAAAAGATGTGGACTGCTCAAAACATGATTGAAGTCGCACGCCTTGCAAGTCCCCATTTTTGTTTCAAAAACTAAAGAAGAATGATCTAGCACCTGCAGCTAACAAGCATCAAGATTCAGATCAGAGTCCGCATCCAGTCAAGACTCGAGATCAAGCTTAAGAAGGTTTACAGATAGGAATCTTGTAACTCATAATTGATAGGCTTAGCTAGTTTAGCTTTTCATTTTTCATTTTTGGTGTACTAAGGAGCTTAGCAAGCAGAAACAACATCAACAGTAGTGAAATCACAGTATGTATTCATATGTTTTTGCACTATAGATGACCTGTTATACTTCATGTATTCAATGTATTTTTATGTATTTAACTAATTCAATGTAGTTATATAATTTTCTGAAGATTGCTATATTTTTGGGGTATTTTTCGGTTGAGAATCTTTTTTCATAACTGAAAATACAAATTTTATAATTAAGTTTGTTGAGTTATATAAGGAGTCTATTATGTTAATTGACTCACTTTTCGTTTAAAAGCAACTGAATAGACCATGGATTGCGTCATAAATACAATAATCTGTCTACCTATAATTCCATGTTTCACGCCATGAATACAGTCGAATACAATAATCTGTCTAGCTATAATCCACCGTTTCACGTCGAAAAATGAATACAGTAGCTTAAATACATCGAATACACTCTAAAAAACCTGAAAACATAGCTATAGGACGTAATATAATAAATGGTAGCTACAACTAATTAATAACCACTAAACAGTAGGGGTTTATGAAAATTTCCTTTTATTTTCTTAGTTGTCTAACAATAATTTTTTATTGATATACACTTTCAAGATTAACCGAATTTAATAAGTAAACATAAAAATTAATATGATACGTATTATGTAATTTTAAATTATCGAAATACCACTTCAAATTCGAAAAAGATACATAAGAAATCTTGACATATGAATATGAAAGAACAAATAGATGATTGATGCATTTCAATAACACTTGATAAGAAAGTAATACAATTCACTATTTAAAGTAAATAAAAATAAATGCACTTCATAGTTTTATTATATATTAGATCCATGAAAGGATTCCAAATATTTCTAGATATTTTTAAACAAAATTCTATATAAAGTCATGAAAGTAGATATAAAAAATTATATATTTATATGTCGGTTTAGTTCAGATTTTTTTACTCAATACCAAACCAAATCGAACCAAACATAGTCGGGTTTTTTAATCGTTTTGGTTTGACTTTTCAGTTTGGTGTGATTTTCCGTTTTGATTTGAAGTTTGACACCCCTAATAATGAGTAAGACCATAAGAAGCAGGGAAAAAGAATCCATAGAAGAGGAAGCGGAGATAAAGAAGGGATGAAAAAGATACAGAATGAGGAGAAAAGGGAACCTGAAGCAAGAGAGACGAGATACTTTCAGCAGCAGAAAATATGATGAAATTGAACAAAAGTCTGGATATACTAACCCGTTCAACGACATAAACATCACCTAGCTAGCACAAACTCCTTCCAACCAAAACTGAACTTAGCGTTTTCTAGAGGGACACGCGATTGACAAGCTTTGTTCACGCTTCACGTGGTAACTCATGAAACCGCGTAAGAGCTAATTGTTTAGAATACACTTCGATACTGATATTGCTTCCGCTGCTTATAATCATCCAACTAAAGCAATCCTCGTGATAGTTTTATCCAAGATAATCAAAACTAGGTTCTGTAATCAAATTCAACTTTGAGTTAATTCAGGTCTTTGCTCAGTATATCTGCATACAGAAGCTCCCAGAAGAATGGGTGGAAAAATGTATGAACAAAAGAAACCAAGAAATTATTTGAGAATTATCTCATGTAAAGGACCAAAAATGTTAGATATTTCCATGTGTCATTCTGTAGATGAGGACACTTTATTGCAGAGACAAGTTAACTATGGAACTGTTGCTGTTTCCTTCAAAGAGTGATCTTTGGTTCTATGAGATTTAAGCTTATTGAGTCTGTTGGGGACAACGAAAAGTCATGAGCGCTATATATGCACTGCTCAAGGAACATCACTGGCATTCCAATAAATTTACGTTCCTACTCAGCTCCTTCTTTCTCCTCATGAGTTGTGACCGTGAATAGATTTCACAAACAAGAAACTTTATGTACAACTAGGTATCTTTCAGGATCAAGTCGACCATACATATATTTATTTAGAATCCAAAATGTTGAAATCATCAAAGTCAACCATTAGAAAGGTTCTTTAATTTCTGGAATCAACGTCTGGGTGCCTGCGGGTTAGGGTTTTGAACCCTACTTCGAACATTAATATCCAAAAGAAAATACATGAAGGAGGGGATACGTGTTGCCTACCTCTTTATAACATTAGTCATAATATACTCAACTCTAAACAAGAAGTCATGAGGAAAAAAAAAATATAGAAGAAGTTAATACGTATTACAAAATAAGAAACTCTTTTACATACTTCGGGTGAAAGATATTGCTTCAATTTATGTTGGGAGGAATACTCCCCTTTGCAAAAAGCAGAAACACAAAAGGCAAATTGATAAAGTATACATTGAAGTCAGAATCGTAAACAAGTGGGACCATCTCACACACCTTCGACTGCAGGAAATATGTAGACATTGAATAAAAATTTGGTTCTACTAACCTGTTCGAAGACACAAACATCACCTACTTTTATGTTATTGTCCTGCACAAACTTCTTCCAACCTGAATTCAACCTACCATTTTTTGTTCCAACAGTGCAATTCAAAGCCCATGATCTCTTGTTTGGAACTTGAAGCACCACATCGCTATATCTAGTGGGGAAAAATTTACTAGCAATCACCCGTGATATGGTCTGTAAAATGAATGATACTTCATCATTTAGACCAAAAGATTCATCATTTAATAGTGTCTTTGTCACAGATTAGTGTTTTTTGGACATAAAAGGATGAAAGCTCATTAGATCTTCAGTGAGTAAATATCTTACCAATGAAGGGCCAGAAACATATGATGGCTGCATAGGATATATGAAGAATGGATTTTCAGACGTAAAAGCTTTTGCTCTTTGATAGGCTGGGGAACATGGAACTGAAGCCTCAGCGTAGATAGACTCGTTTGTACTATCAGAAACCCCTGGAAATATGGTGACATCTATCAATAAGAGCTTAGTGTCTTTAATCACTTCGAGGACACAAACATCACTAGATTTTAACTTATTGTCCAGCACGAATGCCTTCCATCCACAAGTAATTTTAGCACATGCCGTTCGTAAAGTGCATTTGACAGTCCAAAATCCAATTCCTGAAACACGAAGCACTAACTTGCCACGGTTCTGCATGAAATACTTCCGAGCAAATTTCAATGGTATGGACTGCCAAAAAAGATCAATTATAAATTGAGTTTAAAGTTGTGCATATGTATGGAATGAATAAAAACAGATCACATATCTGGCATTCCACAAAGTTTGAAAGCTCACCAGATTGTGTGGTCTCGCGACATAAGATGGATGCATAAAACATATAATGAATGGGTTCTTAGATTTAAAAGCTTTTGCTCTTTGATAGTTTTCAGCTCTCTCTTCGTCCCTCTCTGCGTCGCTCTTACTGGTAACAATGTTGGATTGTTGCTCCTGCTCCCTACAGCCTTCGCTTTTTTCTTGAAACAAATATCCAAAAGAGAAGTATTACTACCAAATTATAATGTAACACAATGACTGATTTCATTCTGTTCATAGCAAATAAACCAGATTATAAGATGCATTTTTACCTAGTGAAACTACATTCCCTTGAGATTTTTCTTCCTTGACTACTTTATTGTGAACGTTAACTGGAATATCATCCTCTTCTTGCCCATCTTGTCTTTTTCTTTTTCTCTCCTGGCCCAAGTGAGCATGGCTCAGATTTCCAACAGGATGCTCAACCACATCCGAAATATCTATGGAATCATCTGACTCAATCTCTTTTGTTGGATATTCAATTTCTGAAGCACTCAAATCAAATATAGTTACATTAAAATGGGAACGAGCATTGTATCCGAACATCAAAAAGTGGCCACAGCTTATTGAATAGAAGTCACTGAAATCTTGCCATCCAATGCCTAGATAAATTTGGCCTTGAGAATAAACCACTTCAACCTCCCATACTTCTCCAGTGGGAACCTCAAGATACACAGGGTTTAGCATGTTCTTGCAATATCTGCTCGCAAAGTCTTCTGGAATCCTCTGCGCGCAAAGGAAATATGCACTCAGTTTCATACATCTCGGAATCAAGACAGTGGCACATCTGTATAATTGGCAATACATGTCCGCGCACTCAGCATTTGGTTAGACATATGTTAGATTGTTCCACATGTTAAGAGAATAAATTGTTGGTCCCACAATTTTCAGCTCATGAGCTATCTTTAGCAGAATTAGGCCAAAGGTCCCTTCTTTTTTACATGGTATCGGATTAAAACCCATCCTTTTATACTTGGTATTGTTGAAGATAATGATCATGCTAACAACCTGATAACTATGTAATTAGCTAGTCCTAGTTTAGAAGAACTAGGACTCCTTGTATTAGCTATCCTAGAAGAATCCTAGTCTATGTAATATAGCCGAAAATACAGTATGAAAGACTGTATAAATACATAGGACTCATGTATCAATATATCGATCAATATACTGCCTTCTTCACACTGTCTCTGCATCATATTTTCTACATGGTATCAGAGCTTCTTTGAAGCAAATCCCGCTGCCAAAATCCAGTCACTACTACACAATATCAATCCCGCTCATATGGCTTCCAACACCTTTTCAACAGCCTCTCTTCATCATCTCATTGCATCATGTCCTGTGAAGTTGAAGCCTTCGAACTACTTGATATGGAGAACACAAATGATGCAACTTATACAAGTGATGAGGTCGAACTATCTCATTGAAGGAAAGCCAGAAATTATAAACGTAGAAAGCACCAGTGAAAGCAGCGATAAAGATAGTGGCAAGGGAGTTGACAAAGACAGTACTGCTGCTGATTGAGCTGAAAAGGATGTGTTGTTAAGGAGTTGGATATCAAGGACAGTGTCAGAAGAAAGCATGTATCTCATTGTGGGATGCATGACTGCTAAACAGATGTGGGAATGCCGGGAAGAAACCTATCTGCAGGCAACAAAGGACAAGGAATTCTAGTTGAAGCAACAACTTCAAACCATCAAGCTTGGTAGTAGAGCTATCGATGAATATATGAAGGAATTCAAAGATATCTACGATGGCTTGGCTGCCATACACAAGCCTGTCGATGATGATAGCAAGGTAATTAACTTTGCTAGAGGTTTGGGCCCTAAATACAAAACTTTTAGGATAGTAATGCTTGGCAAAGCACCTTATCCAACTCTGAGTCAGTTGGTTACTTCTTTAAGAGGCTTTGATCTCAGAGAGGATGAAGGAGGTGATTCACAACAAGTGAATCATAATATGGCATTTGCAGCACAAAGGACATACAATAACAGAGGCAGAGGAAGAAGAGGTAACATGAACTACAGTTCAAGAGGTAGAGGCTTTAGGCCTGCCGAACAGAACAACCATCAAAACAATCAAGGATCTGGAAATGTTGCTAAGGAACATGAAACCACAGGATCATCAGCATGTCAGATATGTGGCAGGAACAATCACACTGCAATAAAGTGGTTCTACAGATGGGACTTCTCCTATCAAGCACCAGAACAGTTGCCACAGGCTCTTGCCACACTCAATGTAAACAGTCAGAATGGTGGAGATAATGCTCACTATATGGATTCTGGAGCAAGCACTCACATGACCAACAATTCAGGTAACTTATCTAACCTTAAACCTTATAATGGAAATGATAAAATTATAGTAGGAAATGGACAACAATTGGATATCACACATGTTGGGAAAGGAATAATTTCTGGTTTAAGGATGAGTGAAGTGCTAGTAGTTCCTAAGCTCAAAAAGAATCTGCTATCTGTAAGTAAGATTACTAGAGATAATTGTTGTTCTATTGAGTTTGATGAATCATCTTTTGTTGTAAAGGACAAGAGGACAGGGAAATTGATGACCAAGGGTGCTAAAAGAGGAGAGATATATGCCTTGAAGGTGGACAACCTGCTTGCCTTAAGTGCAATACAGACAAGGAGAAACTCTAGTGATATTTGGCATGCCAGACTTGGGCATCCATATTCTAGGTCCTTAGAAGTACTTAGTAACAATAAAGCTATCAATGTCACATGTTGGAATAAAACTCCTATTGTTTGTGTTAGTAGTCAAATGGGAAAAGGTTGTAAACTGCCATTCAAATTGAGAAATAAAATTGAGAATGAACCTCTATTAAAAATATCACTGTGACTTATGGGGTCCTGCTCCTGTTGAATCTTCCCAACATATGAAACACTATGCTTTATTTGTTGATGATCATAGTAGATATACTTGGACAAGAGGGGTTGCTCTGATGGTAAGCAACCCCCACTTCCAACCGAGAGGTTGTGAGTTCGAGTCTCCCCAAGAACAAGATGGGAAGTTCTTGGAGGGAAGGATGCCGGGGGTCTATTTGGAAACAGCCTCTCTACCCCAGGGTAGGGGTAAGGTCTGCGTACACACTACCCTCCCCAGACCCCACTAAGTGGGATTATACTGGGTTGTTGTTGTTGTTGATCATAGTAGATATACTTGGTTGTATCCTTTAAAAAGAAAATCTGATTTCTTTGAAACATTTGTCAAATTTCACAGAATGGTTGAAAAACAGTATTCAAAGAATATCAAGATTTTTCAATGTGATGGTGGAGGTGAATTTTCAAGTTCAGAATTTGTTAAGTATTTAGAAGACTGTGGCATTATAAGGCATATTTCCTGCTCTCACACCCCAGAGCAAAATGGCATCGCAGAAAGGAAACATAGACAATAGACATGTAGTAGAAACTGGATTGACACTACTACTACATGACAGATTACCCTTGTATTTATGGACTGAAGCATTTCTCACAGCAGTTTTTCTGATAAATAGACTGCCATCATCCGTACTTAAGAAGGAAACATCATTTCATAAATTACATGGCTCACACCCTGATTACAACAGCTTAAAAGTGTTTGGATGCTGATGTTTCCCTTACTTAAAAAGGGAAAACACAAGTTCTCACCTAAGTCATATCCATGTGTGTTCATTGGTTACAGTAGTCTGCATAAAGGCTATAGGTGCTATCATCCAACCACAAGGAAGGTCTTTGTGTCAAGACATGTTGTCTTTGATGAACTAACACTTCCTAATGTGCAGGAAAACGAGACTGACAGTGCACCAAATGACTTTAGTAATATGGCTACCATTTTTCTCATAATCACAGACTGAGTCTGGTTCATCAGACTCTACTGCTGTAAGGGAAGTGTTGGGAGTTGATCATGATGATAATGCTGCAGCTAATACTTCAAATAATCAAGGTGCTGTGTTGAGAGTTGTCCATGATACTGCAGCTGATCAAAGTGATGGTGCTGAGTCTGTTCCAACTGCTGCTCCAACTGCTGCTCACAGAGATGCTGTTGAGTCTGATCAGGATGAAGTTGAGGTCACACATAGTATTGTTGAGCAATCTACAGACATGCAAAACTCAGATACTAATGAATTGCACCCAGAGGCCTCTCACTCAGATGAAACACCTATGCAGTACTCAGTGGCAGATCCAAGAGGATTGCAACTAGAAGTGGACTTCTCACACTACTTCAAGGACATAAAATGATCACCAGATTCAAAGCTAAGACTCTTCCTATTACTCATACCTCACTAGCTGGGGTACAAACAAAACTAGAAGAACCAAAAACTATAAAAGAAGCCCTTAGTTTCCCTCACTGGTTTAAAGCTATGCAAGAAGAATTAGCAGCCTTGCATCAAAATGCAACTTGGATACTAGTTCCCAGAACTCCAACAATGAATGTAGTAGGATCTAAGTGGGTGTTTAAAACAAAGATGAAACCAGATGGATCAATAGAAAGACATAAAGCAAGGCTAGTTGCTAAAGGGTACTCACAACTTGAAGGTATTGACTTTGAAGAAACCTTCAGTCCAGTAGTTAAAGCTACAACTATCAGAGTTATTCTCTTTGTTGCAGTCACTCTACATTGGCCCATTAGGCAACTAGATGTTAAGAATGCCTTTCTACATGGTCACCTACAGGAAGAAGTCTATATGTCTCAACCACCAGGCTTCACTGATCCAATGTATCCTGATCATGTTTGTCTTCTGAAAAAGGCCCTATATGGTCTCAAACAAGCTGCCAGAGCTTGGTTTGAGAGATTTAGCCTATTTCTGCTTCATATTGGTTTCAAATGCAGTAGAGCTGATTCCTCTCTATTTACTCTTCATGATGCAGAAGGAACAATATTACTTTTGTTATATGTAGATGATATAATTGTAACGAGAAGCAACTCAAGGCAGATAGGGGAAGTAGTGCAAAAGCTGGGGCATGAATTTGCTATGAAGGATCTTGGACCTTTGAGTTACTTTTTAGGTATTGAAGTGAGCTATTTTCCTGGAGGAATCCACTTGAACCAAAGCAAATATACAAGTGATCTACTTAGAAGAGTGGATATGGAAAATGTAAAAACAATGCACTCTCCTCTGGCTCAGAAGCATGGCCTACAAGAAGCAGTGGGCAAAGCAGTTCATCCCTCAGTCTACAGAAGCATTGTAGGAAGTTTGCAGTATCTCACACTCACAAGACCAGGCATTACTCATGCTGTTAATCTTGCAAGTCAATTCATGCAGAATCCTAACAGCATGCATCTTCAGGCAGTAAAGAGAATATTAAGGTTTGTCAAAGGAACCATCGACCATGGACTAAAAATCATATCACAGTCTTCCCTCTGGCTGTATGGTTTCTCAGATGCAGATTGGGCAGGGTGTACCATTACAAGGAGGTCTACTACTGGATACAGTATATATCTTGGTGCCAATTGTGTCTCCTGGTCATCAAGGAAGCAGAATACTGTTGCAAGGTCAAGTGCTGAAGCTGAGTATAGAGCACTGGCAGCAACTGCAGCTGAGCTTACCTGGATAAGCTATATTCTACATGACATTGGAATGTATATCAAGACTGCTCCTGTTTTATTCTGTGACAACTTGAGTGCTCTATACATGACTACAAATCCAGTAATGCATGCTAGAACTAAGCATGTAGAACTTGATTATCACTTTGTCAGAGAGAAGGTAGCCCAAGGACAATTGATTACTCAGTTTGTTAGGTCCAAGGACCAACTAGCAGATGTTCATACAAAGGCTCTTGGCAAGTACCAGTTCCAGTTTTTCGAGACAAGCTAGGTGTAGTGAAGTCACCTCCGACTAGCTTGAGGGGAAGTGTTGAAGATAATGATCAGGCTAACAACCTGATAACTATGTAATTAGGTAGTCGACTCCTTGTATTAGCTATCCTAGAAGAGTCCTAGTCTATGTAATATAGCCGAAAATACAGTATGAAAGACTGTATAAATACATAGGACTCATGTATCAATATATCGATCAATATACTGCCTTCTTGACACTGTCTCTGCACCATATTTTCTACAGGTATATCAAATGTTGGACCATGTTATATGTTCAAGCTCCAAATGCTTAGCATTAGGTGAGCAAGGAATGTTACATATTGTTCCACATTGATTGGGGGAATGGGTCTTTTCTTCTTACAAAATCTTGGAAATCCTCACTTCATGAGCTACTCTTTGAGGTGAGTTAGAACCCCCCCCCCCCCCCCCC
>MU751361.1:47413-73064 GCA_026770625.1 Nicotiana glauca
ACCTGTTTACTCTTCATCTCCTATCATATTTCCTTCTCTATCAAACTATATCTCAATTTCATGTGTTGAAAACCCCATTTCTCCCCCTTCTTCTAATCTCAGCAAAGAACACTTAGAAAGGGTTACCCCTTAGTTATCAGAAGTCTCTGAGGATGATCCTGATCAATATTTGAACTCCTCCATTTTAGACTCAGTGGCTCCAATGGAGTCACCAGAGAAGGAACAACACACAATATAATGGCTATTGCTGTTGAGAGTCTTCTGAATCAAGTAGCCTACCTTGTGTCTGAGTCTTATGGGGAAGAAACTTCTTTTCTAGGTGATGAAAGAACTTTGGTACTCTTCGAGTCTGCAGTCCATGAAACTGTCACAGAAAAACCTAGTGGAGAACCTAATTATCTTCTAGTTGAAACAACTCAGGAACCTTTTGTTTACCCTAAACCCTTGGAATCCATTATACCAAGTGAAGTCCCTATTGATAAAGATGATATAGTTCTCAGTGCACGGTTTAAGATGCGCAAATCAACAGTGATTCCTGAATCCTCTTCCAGGCGCCCTACTACCAGGTTGCAGTAGAAATAGGCTTTCGAGTCTGCTTCAAAGAAAAGCAAGAGGTGTATCAACAAAATGAAGAAGATGTTTATGAAACAAGGGGAGCTTGTGAATGGACAAAGTATTCCAGTGGTTGAGGTTGATGAAGATGCTGTAGAGGAACTTAGTTCCTTAAAAAAATGATTTACATAAATCCATAAATCTGTGAGTGGATTTTCCGGTGAAGCTGTTGAAAATCAATATGAGTCATCTGTGAAGGTTAGTAGTAAGGCTAAGAAGGTTGTAGTTGAGAAAGATGTGTTTGAAAGAGATACTGTGGGAGTGGCAAGACGGAAAGGGAAATCTGTTGAAGGATCTAAAATACGAAAAAGGGAAATCGTGGGGGGACCTGGTTCCATTAGGACCATACCCAGTGACAGTAGTCTTTGGCAAGAGAAATTGAGACCTCAGAATGTCTTGTGGGGTCGTATGTATGACCCAACCATCTCAAAAATAGCAGGTATGAGGCAAGTCCTGGAGATGGCGGAATTTCAGTAATGAGAGCATTCGTTTCAAGAGAATGTACCTAAGGTGTATGAAGATGCAGTATAAATTTTTTACACATATCTCTTTACTGTTGAGGGGGACCATATTTATGTACTTGTAAATGGAATAAACATTGTGCTCGATGCTTCAGCTTTAGGGAAAGTTATTCAAATTCCATGTGAAGGGATGCCCTATGTTAAGGGTGCTTGTGGAGCTAACTTCAAGAGAGCTATTATGAAAGAGCAAGCTATTTAGAAGGGGGAACAGGTACATAAGAAAGCACTAATTCTTGAGTATCAACTTCTCTTTGAGCTGGTTAATAAGGTGCTCTTACCTCGTGCTGAGAGGAGGTCTATTGCTTCTATTTTTGATCTTATCTTAATGGAGGCTCTTGATGAGTTTGCTCTGATCAATATGCCAGCAATCATGATAGAACACATGCAAAAGGTAGCAAACTTTAAAGGTGTCAATCGTGAGCTCCCTTATAGCTTTCTCCTTACTCGAGTGTTTCAGTCCTACAAGGTTCCTTTGGCCAATCCTAAAGTGGGCACCCGTAAGCAAACCTTATCTAAAACTACTCTGGAAGAGTGTGAGTGTGTAGAAAAGGTTGGTGCAAGCACCTCGACCATCTCTCAACTGATCAATGCACAAAATGATGCTGCCGAAAAGATTAGGAGGTTAAGTACTCAAAATGCCATACTTGAAACTCTACTTAGTCAAGCTATTATGGTACATTGTCCTGTTAATTCTTCCTATGAAGAAGTTGCCTGCTTGACCAAGGAAAATGCTGAGCTTCGTGCACAGTTGCTTGAAGAACAGGTGTCTGCAAAATCTCGTATGGACGTGGTTCTCAAAACCTTTGCTGCATGTTTCTCGAAGTCTCCATTCTCTAGTGCCCCCTTAGAAACCTCTTAGTAACCAGTTGTCTTCGTTCAATATGTTTGTGGCTGTGGTTTTTGTTTTGTTTATTGTTTTGTGATGGCATGTTGGATATCACTGTTACTGATCCTGTTTGATCAGTCTATTTTCATATCAATGAAACAACTTTTGTTTTTGCTTGTACAATGCTGTTTTTCTTTTGGTTCTCTTTTCTGTCATGTTATGTGCACATATGTGGCATGAGTTGGTTGTGTTAGACTTCTTTATGCTAATTGCCCGCTTTTGTATTTTTAATGATGCCAAAAGGGGGAAGTATAAATAGAAAGTCAGATGTATAATTGAATCATGGATTTGATTAAAAGGGAAGTAGAAAGTCAGGGGGAACTTGTATAATTGAGTCAGATGTATAATTAAGTCAGATGTATAATTGAATCAGAGTCAAGGGGAACTTGTGATGTTCCTATTAACTTTTCTGGTTATTTATGCTCTAAATATATATTATCAATGTCTAAATTTGTCATCATCAAAAAGGGGGAAATTGATGGGTTTTCAATGTCTTGCCTTCTATTTTTTGATGATCTAACAAACTTACTGTCAAGAACCAGATAGGGAACCCGACACACCTGGCATACATTGCAAGTGAACGAATTCCAGCCCGAACTCCAACTAATGTAAACTGCTACAAGTGTAGAGAATACCTGATCCCTTGGTGTTTCTCTGACAGAAACACAGGTCAACAATACAGTTGGTAAGCAACTATAGAAAGCAACTACCTGCAATTGTACACGCGACAGTGCAACAATCACTTCCCATTGGGAAGAGGCGTGTACCAACCAAGAATTGACATCATCCTTGGTATGTCATTGGTAGAATAACTACATGGTGCAAGGCACAAGACATTCACTTGAGCATTTAGTGATATTCTCTCAAGCACAAAAGATCTGATCCGACATTGAAGTCACAAGTGTATCAAGAACAAGAAGACAACTTCACTAAAGATCTGTTCCACAATGAGTCTATGTGTGTTCGTAGTTGACGATCATAGAAACTAGAGGTACAATTTTGAATAGTGAGAGAGCTGCAAAAATATTCTACAAAAATTGGTCAGGATTTCTGTACCATAGGTTAATAGTAATGTGCTTTTCTCATGCTTTTTCAAAAAAATGACAAAATTAATTCAACTGCCACATCATCCGACCTTTTCAGAGTGTACATGTCATGTCTTGTCTTTCAAATACTTTCACCTCCTCCGCAAGTTATGTATTCCCACAAACCTACCGCCCTTCAAAATCCTTCAGAACTCGTTCCGTTTCTGTCTCATTATTAGCTCATCTTCCCATAAAACCCTCTCCCTCTCACAGCAGTCCTAAACCTTCATTTCCTCTATATCTCTATGATTCCCTCTTCCCTTCTCTCACACTAAAATTTCTTTACCAAATATTCCTACAATGGCCAATTAACTATCTCCCTCTTCTCCTACTATCAACAACACTCCTACCTATATATCTTCCTTAACGACACCACTAGAAACCCACTTCTCCACTATCCCCAATACTACAACACCTACACCTGTTTACTCTTCATCTCCTATCATATTTCC
This sequence comes from Nicotiana glauca, assembly GCA_026770625.1. NCBI lineage: Eukaryota > Viridiplantae > Streptophyta > Magnoliopsida > Solanales > Solanaceae > Nicotiana > Nicotiana glauca. The sequence continues at coordinate 50,970 of MU751361.1, forward strand.
TTCTCTGTCAAACTATATCTCCATTTCATGTGTTGAAAACCCCATTTCTCCCCCTTCTTCTAATCTCAGCAAAGAACACTTAGAAAGTGTTATCCCTTAGTTATCAGAAGTCTCTGAGGATGATCCTGATCAATATTTGAACTCCTCCATTTTAGAATCAGTAGCTTCCATGGATTCACCAAAGAAAGAAGCAACACACAATATCATGGCTATTATTGTTGAGAGTCTTCTGAATGAAGGAGCCTTCCTTGTGTCTGAGTCTCAGGGTGGAAGAAACTTCTTTTCTAGGGGATGAAAGAACTTTGGTACTCTTCTATTCTGCAGTCCATGAAACAGTCATAGAAAAACCTAGTGGAGAACCTAATTATCTTCTAGTTGAAACAACTCAGGAACCTCTTATTTACCCTAAACCCTTGGAATCCATTCTACCAAGTGAGGTCCCTGTTGTTGAAGATGATATGGTTCTTAGCGCACGGTTTAAGATGATGATCGCAGCTAACTACCCGCTACTAAAGAGTAGGAGAAGAGGGTCGCAATAGCTTTTACCCAATATGAGGGTCGGGATCGAATCCTCAGGGAGCTAGAAAGGAATTTAGGTATCTTCTTAGGATAGAGTTGTGTGTGTGCTCTTAGATGACCTTCTTTTCATTTTTTGGGTTTTTCAATTATAAACTACTATTTTCAAACTACTAAATTGAAACTAAATTAAGCTACAAGATGATTGCTAAGGTTGTATCTAATGGGAAGAAAGGCACTAGGGTCGTGACACTACCTAGGTGGCTAATTGATGGGTAGATGTTACTAAGGTTCGAGTGACATGTTTGGGGCTTATACTATAACCGTTGCACAATTTTACCCAATCTCACACCTCTCGGTAGAGAGAGTGATTTTGCCCACTTGACTCTCTTTTAGACCTAATGGGTAGGCAAATTAGGACAAGCAACTAGGGTTCATGTAGGGTGATTACTCTCACGAGATTTAACCTGTTAATTGGGACTATCATTTCTCATGAGTCAATCCCAATTCCTTGTTGGGTCAATTTTGGGGTCATAGACTCTCTTTCTCAAGAGGAGTTTAACCCGCTAAGCTTGAATCAATGTTTGCAACCATAAATTTGAAACTAAAACATAAAATCAACCTGAATAGCAAACACCCATAGTCAATCTAACCCTAGATGGCAAAACCCATCAATTACCCATACTAGGTTTGAGCCACAACCCTAGATAATGGATTTAGATACTCATGCTTGGACAAGAAAATGAAGAAATAGATGAAGAACAAGACATAATAAATAAATACTAAATTATATTGCAAGAATCTATTTTTTATTTAAAGCTAAGATGCCAAAAATGGCTACAAAAGTATCCTCACGAGCGCAGTTGTGTTCTCAAATTAACAAATGACCTAAAAATGGTAAAATGTTCTATTTATACTAAGCTGGAAAAACTGGACAAAAATACCCCTACGGGGCCAGTGCGGGCCGCACTAAATAGACCGCAGCCGTACTGGCTCTTTAACTTCAACTTTCAGCTTCTCTGATCTTGAGGACCGCGGATTGCATGGATTGAACCGCAGCCACGAAGGCAACAGGCACAATCTGCACAAACTTGACCACAGACCATGTGGCTTGACACTTGGGATTTCACATCTCTCTGAATCTCTGCTCCGCGGACCGCACCAAAAGGTAGTGCGGCCGCGAAGTCACCACCCCGAACCACGTAACGAGAACCACGACCGCGTGGCCTTAATCCCAAATTGCTAACTCTCTAAATCTCCTAGTATGGCCGCACGTCTATTTTGTGCGGTCCGCACTAGGCCTTCTTCCCTTAGATTTTTTGGTCTTTAATACTTGAGCAGGTTTCACTCCTTTTTAAGCCGATCTTTGACAATTCGTCACTCTGTCGATGAAACCTGCAAACAAGCACAACCTGTGAGCCTTTTGGGACTATTTTGTACAAACATATGATCAAAGTATAGGCAAGTAGGGGCATAAAAAATGCTAAAAATCCTAACTTATCAACTCCCCCAAACTTAAACCTTTGCTTGTCCTCAAGAAAACAAAATAAGACCCACCACTTAAAGGAAAATCCAAGTAATTTCAGCTGACCTAAAGTAACCTCAACAAGCATAAATTGGGACTAACAATTGCCCTCAATACAAATGGATCATTAACAACATTTATACCTTGAAAACTATGGATCAAGTATGACATAAGAGCATCAAGAATTAACTAATTACATCAAAGAACTCTCTCAATTACTTTGGTCACTGTGGAACCCAAACTCATACATCCTCAACTCTCCCTAAGCAAACCTTACCCTTTAGAGTATAAGCATATAAATCGAGGTTAATGGGAGTTCACTCGTCTCTCTCAAGGAAATTTCACAAGTCCGACTCTAAGTACCATATGCTTGACCCTCATGTAAGTATCCACTAATGTGAGCGTCATCCAACTCAAGATCATATAGGGCTTTTGTGGAGTCAATGTGAAGGCTTTTGGGTAAGGGTAGGATATGTTTTTGTTCAAGTGGGTTCAATATTTCCTTAAGCACTTCTTTTGATTCATTTGGCATAATTCACTTGACTCTTTGAGTCATTTCACATCTTCCAAGGGGTTAGAGAGACACACCGTCACTCTTTGTTATGCAATTCAAATCATTTCTCCTTTTTCTACTTTTTCCACACCTTTTTCACTTTTGTTTTCCTTGAATCCCTTTTTATTCTTGTTCACATTGGGATTTCTTTTTGTCTCTCTCTTTTCTTTCTTTACATTGCCTTCCTTTTCTTTTGCTTTTGTACCTTTTTACCCCTTTGTTTCCTTTCTTATCTCTCCCCCAAACTTAGACTTTGCCATTACTCAAGGGAAGATGTGGGTGCCAAGAGAGGGTAGAATTTAGAACGGGTATAGGCTAGTAGCATTGGTTTTTGAAAGAAGAAGGTTTAATGCTTAAAAGGGTTAGCTAGGGATTATCTCATTGGTAGGCTATGGAGTTGTTCAACTTGTCATTTGGATAAAGGAGAGCCTATAATCACTTCTCAAGTCAAATTTTCACTCAAAATTTCGCCTCAGCAAAAATTTAGGGCAAGTTCTAGATCATTTGCTCGGGACTTGGACCCAAAATTCGATTTCTCACCACACACACTCAAGGATTGCTAAAGACATAGAGTAGAGGGCCCATAACAACCTTAGATACGATTGAGAACACAATAGTCCCGAAAGACCACATAATGTTTGTTTGGTCAACACAAGAGTCTCAAGGTTACTAATTTCACCATCCTAAACACAACCACTTGTCTTTGACCATGGGATCAAAGGCAAATATGTTACGCCCAAGTGAAGCTATGCTTGAGGTACCCTTAGCTATAAACTACTAAAAAACAAAAGAAAAATTAAAAATTGACTCAAACCCTTAAGAAGGTTATCACACTATCCATCATCGGGAAGAGCCACCCGGTTCACACAATACTCTATCCTTGGAAAGAACCATGGCATTAAAAAAGCCAAGGGCTTATTGGAAGCGCCAAAAACAAAACAAAAGGCTGCGAGCCTAGCTACGAAGCTAAAAATGAATTTTTTTCGAAAATAAAAAATAGAATGAATATTTACAACAGGGAATTAGAATATACAACAGGGGATGAATATATACAATCATATAACTTTATATATAGATAAAAAAGAATATAAAAAGTACGATAAAAGTAACTGAATGTAAAGTTATATACATACCATCAGAAAATCAAAAGAAAGCATAAACAACGTCAATCTATATATACAATCATCCATGGATAAAAGTAGGGCACACCCCCTCAAATAAAAGCTGGCATTGTCCCTAATGTCAACTAAGGAAAAATAAGCACCAAAAAAAATAATCAAAGGATATGAAGACTCCCTAAGCCTCGTCTGTTTGCATGGGAACATGAGTGGTCCCCGGGTTCTCTATATACACAGAAACCTCAGATTGGTTCCCGGTATCCTACTGCTCAGCTGCTGGGACTGGGACTGGGACTGGGGGAGGCTATGGATCAAGTACATCCTGTGGCTGATTGGAGGTAGCCTCTGGTGGGTACGCCAACTAGATGATAGCATCGTCTGCACCAGGGAGCTTCCTCTTCTTCCTGGGAAGCCTCTAAGTCTGCTCCTACTGTGGCTCTGCTGCTGGGGCTGGATCCCCAAATAGCAAGTCCAGAGGCATCTGATCCGCTAATAGCTTGTCCATATCCGCTCTGAGCTCCTTCACAGACTCCTTGGAAGCCCGTGATTTCCTCATCTTCTTGTGCTCCTAGGAAAGATCCTTTAAAGCCTTGTCCTGTGAATCCACTGCCTTAGACAAGGCATCTTGTGTCTTTATCATCTTCTCTTGGTTCTCCAGGAGCTTCTTCAGTGTGTCCTCAACAGACTGAGGGATCTAAGCTGTCTGTGGTACAAATTAAGCTTCAATAGTGGAGGACAATGTAGACAACTTGGATGTCGCAGCTGACATCCAGTTGTGCATGCTATGAAATGTGTGGCTCAGCTGAAGGGCTGTGAGAGGATGAGCCCGGGAAGATGGAATCCCAGGGCCAGCTAAAGTAGAGGGGCCTGGAGGCAAGTCAGCTGAAGTAGAAGGTCCGGGAGGTATGTCAGGGGTAGGCTCAGTAGGGGTTTCTGTCACAACTGGCTCTTCAGATTGGCCAGTTGGAGCAGAAGCAGAAGTAGGAGTAGGAGGCTTGTAGTTCTTATCCTTGGGGTTGTCTGTCCCCCTCAAACTGTACCATGAAAACATAGCAACCGGCTTTGTCTTAACATCATACTACTTCTTTTCCACCTCCAAGTCCCAGAAATACATCGAGAGAGTATTGGGGAGAAGGTAGTTCTGGTTAGCTTCCGTTCCCACGAGTGAGATGTTCCGGGACATCACATTTCCCACATTGATGGGGTAACCACCCATGATCAATGCAACCAATACCGCCCAGGTGAGTGGGAGAGTCTGGTCATGTGAAGTCGGGTCCAACCTGCTGCAAACGAAGGTCTCCCAACACTTAGCCTTAAAATTTAGGGCCCCCTCAGTATTTTAACCCCTGCAGTCAACCACACAGGAATGGTACCTAGGATTGCCAGGTATGAAGCCAACTATGGACGGATCGCCTCACCCATTTCCAACTTGGCCAAATAGAGAGACTCATCTTCTTATCTGAAGCCCAAATAGTCATTTAGGGATTGTCCGTCGAACAACACCTTTTTATTTCGGACCTTGGTCACTTTGGACCCCTTGACAATGTGAGACACATTACAATAGCATTCCCTGACTATATGCTCATTAGCATCAATACACTTCTCCAGAAATATCTCCTAGCCTGATCTAATTTGGAATTATCTTAGCACATTAGGGTTGTGGGGTAACAGATCTTTGATGATAAAACTTCTCTCCGGTATTAAATGCCTTAATGGCCACCACTCCCTAAATTTATTGTAAGACACTTGGCTCACAAATCTATCTTCCCACTCTTTGGCTTTCCTAGTTCGGGCAATTCCCCCAATCTGAGGCTCATCACCCTCATCTCTGCCTGTACTCTCCCCAAATAATGAAGCTGTCGGGGAGGTAGAGTCGTTCCCACTACCGGCTGCTGACTCGTTAGATGAATCAGAAACTACATTTACCGGCCTCTTGATAGTGGGTGATGCTGGAGGGGTATCAGTTTGTTGCAAGGGGTTGGTTATGTGAGTTGGGGCTGAGTCTGAGGAGATGTCCTTGGATGGCACATTCTCACCCCCCGAGGAATGGGAAGCAGCTTTATCTGCAGCTTTAACCAGTTTTTGGGTCTTTTTTATGTTCTCCCGAGCTTAGGGAGTGAGTTTTGCTACTCTCTTGCCTTTGCCCCCTCGGGAGGAACCACCTCTCCCGGGCTGTTGTGATCCTTAGCTGCCTCTTTGTTTAACCAATATCTGCAGACACACGCATCTAACATGGTTAGTTTAAGTACATGCAGTGAAATAAATGAATGAAATGAATTGCAAATAGCAGATATTGATGCAAAAAAAGTTGCAGAATCATTACACCGCGGCCCGTACAAAAAGGGTGCGGCCGCACGGGGGGCACCACGGACTGCGTAAAAGTGACCGCAATCCGCGTTGGGTCAAAGTACCAAAAATCAACTATTTGAATCTCCCCACCGTGGACCACACAAAGTGGTGTCGCGGTCGTGGTGGGTCAGCGCGAACTACACAAAGTGCAATGCGGCCGCGCTGGGCATCAAGCAAGTTTCAGAACACAAGCACCTCAGACCAAACATATGTGATCGCGGTCCGCGAAGGGTGTCCGACTTAGGGTTTCCAATTTTTTCATTTTTGTTCAAGTGTTCATCCTACGGTGTCCCTACTCAATTTACCCATCCATTATTAAAGCCCACACACAAACCCAACATTTAAATTACCCTAAGCTAACAAATAAATGAAAAAGAAAAAGCTACGAGAAGAAAGAAGAAGCTAAAAACTATTGGGCAAGCAAATAAAATGAAAATATAAAAGTAATCAATAAAAGATGCATGAAATTTTACCAGAATTTTGAAGAATGTATGCAATTAATCCAAGCAAGCAAGAATTTCGATCTTAGAAAGGGATGAATAATAGTTTTATGAGTCTGAGTTTTCAAAGTTCGAAAAAGGTACACTGAGACCCTTGGGCTCTATTTATAGAAAATGGTGCAGGCCCCATACTCACCTACCAGTGCGGCCACACAAAATTGACCACGGACCGCGCTAGATTTGTTCACATGAAATTTCAGAAGATGACCTCCGTGGACAACACAAAAGCGACCGCGGTCGCGACCGCGGAGGTTCATCGCGGTCCGCACAAAATGCAATGCGGCCACGGTGGCAAACTTCAGAGAGTCAACTTTCTTACTCCTACCAGTGCGGACCGCACAAAATGGACGTGCAGCCGCACTAGAAACTTCAAAGACTTGACATTTCTACACTTATGCCCTACACTGCATCCACTCAATTCCTACAACATCTCACAACCAATTATCTCAAAATTAAATCCTAACTACCAAGAAAATCAAAGAAAATAAAAGGAAAAACACATGGGTTTCCTCCCAAGAAGGGCCTGATTTAACATCGCGGCACGATGCGGGTTACCAACACATCATTTGAAATGAACTACAACCACCACATGGATATCATCAATATTCCCAAGATAATGCTTGACACGGTTCCCATTCACCCTAAAGACTTCACCACTTTTGTTCTTCAAATCTAGAGCACCAAATGGGGTTACACATACAACTTCAAATGGCTCACTCCACTTTGATTTCAGCTTTCCGGGAAACAACCTTAGACGGGAGTGGAACAAGAGGACCAAATCACCAACCTTGAACTCCTTTCCACGAGCATATTTGTCATGTAAGTACTTCATCTTGTCCTTATACAAGGGCGAACTAGAGTATGTATGGAATCGAAATTCATCAAGTTCATTTAGTTGTTCAACACAAAGATTGGCCGCAACATCCCACTCAAGATTAAGCTTCCTCAAGGCCCACATAGCCTTATGCTCCAATTCCACAGACAGGTGACATGCTTTCCCAAATACCAACCGGTAAGGAGACATACCAATTGGGGTCTTGTACGCGGTCCGATAGACCCATAGAGCATCATCTAACTTTTTGGACTAATCGGTCCGATTTGCATTGACAGTTTTGGACAAGATGCTCTTGATTTCTCTATTTGATACTTCAACTTGACCACTTGATTGCGGATGGTAAGGTGTAGAGACTTTATGGTTAACACCATACTTGGAGAGTAAGGTATCAAAAGCTCTATTACAAAAGTGCGATCCACCATCACTAATTGTTGCCCGGGGTGTACCAAACCTTGTGAATATGTTCTTTTTAAGAGATGACACTACACTCCTAGCTTCATTGTTAGGCAAGGAAACGACCTCAACCTATTTTGACACATAGTCCACTGCTACAATAATGTAAGTATTCCAACACGAGCTAACAAAAGGACCCATAAAATTAATACCCCAAACATCAACGATATAAACTTCCAGAATTGTGTTAAGAGGCATCTCGTCTTTCTTAGAAATCCCTCCCGCTCGTTGGCATTGATCATATCTCTTTACCAAATCACTAGCATCCTTAAATAAAGTCGGCCAATAGAAACCGTAACTCAAAACTTTTGAAGCCGTCCTCACCCCTCCATGATGGCCACCATAGGGGGAGGAGTGAAAAGCCTCCAAAATACTCAATTGTTCACCTTCCGGAATACACCTTCTAATCACACCATCCGTGCAAATCTTAAACAAGTACGAATCATCCCAATAAAAATCCAAACTATCCCATTTGAGTTTCTTCTTTTGGTTGGAAGAGAGCTCACACAGGACAATTCCAGTTATAATGAAGTTGGTAATGTCCGCAAACCATGGCATGTCACACATTGACACGGAAATAAGTTGCTCGTCGGGAAATGTATCATTTATCTCAAGGCCGTTACATGGCCTCCCTCTTCCTCCAACCAGGACAAATAGTCCGCAACTTGGTTCTCACTTCCCTTCCGGTCCACTATTTCTAAGTCAAATTCTTGAAGAAGTAACACCCATCTCATCAATCTTGCCTTGGAATCTTTCTTGGTTATTATATACCTAAGGGCGGCATGGTCAGTGTGCACACTTACCTTGGCCAGCATAAGATATGGCCTAAATTTCTCCATGGCAAATACAATGTCCAACAATTCCTTCTCTATCACCGTGTAATTTTGTTGAGCTTCATTCATAGTCTTACTTGTGTAGTACACGGGATGGAACATTTTGCTAACTCGTTGAACACCGCCCCCACCGCACCGTCACTTGCACCACATATTAGTTGAAAGGGCAAAATCCAATTGGGTGCGGTAATGATCGGGGTGGTGGTCAACTTGTGCTTTAAAAGTTCAAAGGCCTCCATGCATTTTTCATCAAAACAAACTTAGCATTTTTCTCTAGCAACTTCAAAGGGGATTCACGACCTTCGAGAAATCTTTGATAAATAGCCGGTAGAACCCGACGTGCCCAAGGAAACTCCTCACCCCTTTGACAGAAGTGGGGGGAGGAAGCCTCGAAATCACCTTAATTTTAGCCTTGTCAACCTCAATCTTATGCTTAGAAATCTTGTGACCCAACACTATACCTTCTTCAACCATAAAATGGCATTTTCCCCAATAGAGAACGATATTAGTTTCTTCACATCGGGCCAAGATTCTATCCAAGTTTACCAAGCATTATTCAAAGGAATCACCAACCACACTAAAGTCATCCATAAAGACCTCCAATATTTCTTCCACCATGTCGGTGAATATAGCCATCATGCAATGTTAGAAGGTCGCCAGAGCATTGCACAACCCGAATGACATCCGGAAGAAAGCAAATGTACCATAGGGGCATGTAAAAGTGGTCTTCTCTTGGTCTTCTGGGGAAATTAAGATTTGATTGTAGCCCGAATACCCATCCAAAAAGCAATAGAAAGCTCGCCCCACAAGGCGATCAAATATTTGATCAAGGAATGGCAAAGGGAAATGATCCGTGCAGGTCACCTTATTGAGTTTCCGGTTGTCCATACAAACTCTCCACCCAGTAATGGTCCGAGTGATAATAAGTTCATTATTGTCATTTGTCACCACTGTCATCTCTCCTTTCTTTGGCACACATTGGACCGGAGAAGTCCATGATCTATCGGAAATTGGATACACCGCACCCGCATCAAGCCACTTGATCACTTCTTTCTTCACCACCTCTTGCATTGCTTCATTTAGCCTCCTTTGATGTTCTAAGGAAGGCCTTGCATCATTATCCAAGATAATTTTATGCATGCAAAATGCGGGGCTTATTCCCTGAATGTTCGCCAGAGTCCATCCTATTGCCCTTTTTCGCCTTTGAATCACCTCCAAAGTGGCCTCAACCTGCAGGTTAGTAAGTCAAGAAGAAAGAATAACTGGAAGAGTTGAATTGGAGCCCAAAAATTCATACATGAGGTATGGAGGAAGTGGCTTCAACTCCAACACCGGTGGCTCCTCAATGGATGGCTTAGTTGGTGGTGTTATCTGATTTTCAAAATCCAAGGACAATTTTCTAGGCTCATAAGGATACGAGCCCATACCATGCAAAGTATTCACGCATTTCACTCTACTTGCATAATCATTAACATCCATATTAAGAAGCACGACCTCAAGGGGATCTTCAATATTGATCATGGAACTTGTGCCATCCACTATCACAGTTGTGACCATGTCCACAAATGAACACACCTTGGTGCTATTGGGTTATCTCATTGATTTGCAAACATGGAAAATAACCTTCTCATCCCCCACACAGAAAGTTAGCTCACCCGCATCAACATCAACCAAAGCCTTCCCCGTTGCTAGGAAAGGTCTTCCAAGAATAATCGGGACTTCAAAGTCCACTTCATAATCTAATATGACAAAGTCGGCTGGCAATATGAATTTGTCCACCCGGACAAGTACGTCATCAATTATACCCAAAGGCTGCTTCATTGACCGATCCGCCATTTGAAGTCTCATTGAGGTTGGCCTAGGTTGTCCGATTCCCAAAGTCTTGAAGACGGAATAAGGCATCAAATTTATGCTAGCCCCCAAATCACAAAGGGCCTTGGCAAAATCCGCTCTACCAATAGTGCAAGGGATAGTAAAAGCTCCGGGCCTCAAGTTTTGGGGCCATAAAATGCACTATTGCACTAACTTGGTGAGCCATTTTAATTTTTTCACACTCCATTGACCTCTTCTTTGTACCAAATCCTTCATAAACTTTACGTACCCTGGCATTTGCTCAAGTGCCTCCACCAAAGGCACATTGATTATAAGACTCTTCATCATTTCAATGAACTTTTTGAATTGGTTATCACCCTTTTGCTTTGCTAACCGTTGAGGATAAGGTGGAGGTGGCCTTGGCAAAGGTGCCTTGGCTTTGGGCACCACCATCTTGGCTATATCAATCATGTGTTCCTTAGACAGGTTCACGATATCTTGTGTTTCCACTTCGGCCTCATCAATATCTATCCTCACTTGGTGGTTCGCATTGGTCTCAACCACATCTTCAACTATCATAGGACTTACATCTTCTTGGAACCCAACATCATTATCCACAACTTGATTTTCTTTCGAGGCATGCACATCACTGCCTCTCCCACTTCTTGTTGTAACCGCCATCACATGATTGTTACCTCCCTTCGGGTTCGCTACCGTATCACTTGGTAGAGCACCCTTAGGTCGAGTATTCAACGATTGATAAATTTGGCTTAATTGCATCTCCAAGTTCCGAATAGAGGTATTGTGGGAAGACAATTGAGCATCAGAGTCTTGGTTCTTCTTCATCATTTGTTCGAACATTATTTCTATTCTTCCCATATCATTACCCGAAGAACTAGACCCTTGAGATTGAAACAGAGGCGGATTGTTCAGTTGTTGATACATCAGGGGCCTTTGAAAATTTTGCCCCCGGTTGACTTGATTTCCATTATTATTCCACCCGCCTTTACCATTGTTGTTATTCCAATTGTTGTTATTTCCATTCCAATTCCCTTGGTTGCCCGAATTATTGTTCCCCCAATTTCTGCCTTGATTGTTGTTGTTCCAACTACCACCACCTGGTTGATTGCCCCAATTTCCTTGGGGTCGCCATTGTTGATTTGATGAGTTGCCTCAATTTCCTTGATAGTTATTGACATATTGAACCTCTTCACTTTGCTCATCATAACACTCATTTGAGAAACCACCACCATCATCATATTGATCACAAATTCCTTGAGATTGTTGCCCTCTTTGCCTTCTCTTAAGCATATTCACTCATTCCATGGCATTGACTTGGCGAGGATTTTGGGCTTGTTGCAATTGCACCTTCGCCAATTGATTCATAGTCACAGTGAGCTTGGAAGTAGCTTGACTGTGGTCATCCAACTCCTTGTGCAAATGGATGACCGTGGGGCACATTTGCTCGGCTTTGCCATGCCGAAGAAGTGTCGGCCATTTCATCCAAAACATCACAAGCTTCATTGTAAGGAAGCTTCATAAAGTTTCCTCCGGCCAATTGGTTCACAATGCATTGATTAGTGGTGTTAATGCCCCGATAAAAGGTTTGGTGAATCATCATATCCGTCATATCGTTATTTGGGCACTCTTTTACCATTTTTCTAAATCTCTCCCATATTTCATGCAAGGGTTCCGTTGGCTTTTGCTTGAAAGCCAAAATTTCATCCCGAAGCGCCGCCATGTAACTTCGAGAAAAGAACTTGACAATAAATTTGTCCGCTAATTCATCCCAAGTTGTGATGGAATGATTGGGGAGCCTTTCTAACCAATCCAATGCCTTACCCCGAAGAGAAAATGGGAAAAGCCTCAATCTCAATGCATCATCGGACACGTTTATTTGCTTACTACCCTGGCATGTATCTACAAACCCCTTCAAGTGATTGTAGGCATTTTGATCGGAGGCGCCCGTAAAATACCCTCTTTGCTCGAGCAAGGCAACATGACATTTGTAATTTGAAAGTTCCCTGCCCGGATTCAGGGAGGAACGATGGCACTCGCATATCCTTAATTCGGGAGGACTCTTGGAGCCACTCTTGGCGGTGGCGGAGGATGGTCTGGAATATTGTTGTTGTTATTTGCATTGGCCTGATGGCCTCTACGTGGAGGTTGAGGTAATATAGGAACCTCTTCATGATCAAGATCATCTACCTCCTCCCCCGTATTCACATTTCCAAGAGGGTCATTGGCATTGAGAGCCATTTGTTCCTGAGTAATCGACACAAACAAAATTAGCAAATAAGAAGTAAAGAAGAGCAACACACAAAGCTACTAACTAGATAGCCAAAAACCGTAAGCTCTCCGGCAACGACGCCAAAAAGTGATCGCAACCAACTACCCGCTACTAAAGAGTAGGAGAAGAGGGTCGCGGTAGCTTTTACCAGATATGAGGGTCGGGATCGAATCCTCAGGGAGCTAGAAGGGAATTCGGGTATCTACTTAGGATAGAGTTACGTGTGTGCTCTTAGATGATTTTCTTTTCATTTTTTGGGGTTTTCAATTATAAACTACTATTTTCAAACTACTAAATTGAAACTAAATTAAGCTACAAGATGATTGCTAAGGTTGTATCTAATTGGAAAAAAGGCACTAGGGTGGTGACACTACCTAGGTGGCTAATTAACGGGTAGATGTTACTAAGGTTCAAGTGACATGTTTGGGGCTTATGCTATAATCGTTGCACAATTTTACCCACACTCACACCTCTCGGTAGAGAGAGTGATTTTGCCCACTTGAACACGAGACCAATTGGGTAGGCAAATTAGGACAATCATCTAGGGTTCGAGTAGGGTGATTACTCTCTCGATATTTAACCCGTTAATTGGGACTATCATTTCTCATGAGTCCATTTCAATTCCTTGTTGGGTCAATTTTGGGGTCATAGACTCCCTTTCTCAAGAGGAGTTAAACCCACTAAGCTTGAATCAGTGTTTGCAACCACAAATTCGAAATTAAAACATAAATTCAACCCGAATAGCAAACGCCCATAGTCAATCTAACCCTAGATGGCAACACCGATCAATTACCCACACTAGAGTTGAGCCACAACCCTAGCTAATGGGTCTTGGACAAAAAAGTGAAGAACTAAATGAAGAAAAAGACATAATAATAAATACTAAATTAAATTGCAAGAATCTATTGTTAATTTAAAGCTAAGACGCCAAAAATGGCAACAAAAGTATCCTCATGAGCGCAATTGTGTTCTCAAATTAACAGATGACCTAAAAATGGTAAAATGTTCTATTTATACTAAGCTGGAATAACTGGAAAAAAATACCCTTGCGGGGTCTGTGCGGGCCTCACTAAATGGACCACGACTGCACTGGCTCTTTAACTTCAACTTTAACTTTCAGCTTCTCTGATCTTGAGGACCACAGATCACGTGGATTGAACCATGGTTGCGAAGGTAACAGGCGTGGTCCGCAAAAACTTGACCGCGGACCGCACCAAAAGGTATTGCAGCCGCGAAGTCACCACCGCGGACTGTGTAACGAGTAGCGCGGTCGCGTGTCCTTAAGCCCAAATTGCCAACTCTCTGAATCTCCTAGTGCGGCCACACGTCTATTTTGTGCGGTCCGCACTGGGCCTTCTTCCCTTAGATATCTTGGTCTTTGATACTTGAGCAGGTTTCACTCCTTTTTGAGTCAATTTTTGATAATTCGACATTTTGTCGATCAAACCTACAAACAAGCACAACCTGTGAGCCTTTTTGGGACTATTTTGTACAAACATATGATTAAAGCATAGGCAAGTAGGGATATAAAACATGCTAAAATCCTAACTTATCAGATGCACAACTCAACAACGATTCTTGAATCCTCTTCCAAGCGTCCCACTACCAGGTTATAGTAGCAATAGGCTTTCAAGTTTGCATCAAAGAAAGTCAAGAAAAGTATCTATAAAAAGAAGAAGAGGTTGATGAAACAAGGGGAACTTGTGAATGACCAAAGTATTCCAGTGGTTGAGGTTGATGAAGATGCTGTAGAGGAACCTAGTTACTTAGTAAAATAATTTACAAAAATCCAGAAGTCAGTGAGTGGAGCATCCGATGAAGTTGTTGAAAATCAATGTGAGTCATCTGTGAAAGATAACAGTAAGGCTAAGAAGGTTGTAGTTGAGAAATATATATTTGAAAGAGCTACTGTAGGAATGGCAAGACGAAAAGGGAAATCTTTTGAAGGATCTAGAAAATGAAAAAGGGAAATCGTGGGGGGCCTGGTTCCACTAGGACCATACCCAGTGACAGTGGTCTTTGGCAAAAGAAATTGAGAGCTCATGCAGTCTTGTGGGGTCGTATGTTTGACCCAGCCATCTCAGAAATAGCAGGTTTGAGGCAAGTCCTGGAGATGGTGGAATTTCAACAATGAGAGCATCCGTTTCAAGAGAATGTACCTAAGGTGTATGAAGGTGCGGTACAAAATTTCTACTCATCTCTCTTTACTGTTGAGGGGGACCAAATTTGTGTGTTTGTAAATGGAATAGACATTGTGCTTGATGCTTCAGCTTTGGGGAAAGTTCTTCAAGTTCCATGTGAAGGGATACCCTACATTAAGGGTGCTTGTGGAGCAAACTTCAGGAGATATATTATGAAAGATCAATCTATTCAGCAGGGGGAACGAGTACAAAAGAAGGTACTACTTCCTGAGTATCAAGTTCTTTTTGAGTTGGTTAATAAGGTGCTCTTACCTCGTGCTGAGAGATGGACTATTGCTTCTGTGTCTGATCATGTCTTTATGGAGGCTCTTGATGAGTTTCCCCTGATAAATCTGGCAGCAATCATGATAGAACACATATAAAAGATAACAAACTTTAAAGGTGGAAATAATGAGCTCCCTTATGGCTTTCTCCTCACTTGAGTGTTTCAGTTCTACAGGGTTCCTTTGGCCAATCCTAAAGTGGGTACCCATAAGCAAACCTTCTCGAGAACCACTCTGGAAGAGTGTGAGATTGTAGAAAAGGTTGGTGGAAGCACCTCGACCATCTCTATATTCATCAATGAACAAAATGATGTTGCCAAAGAGATTAGGAGGTTAAGTGCTCAAAATGCCATACTTGAAACTCCGCTTAGTCAAGCTACTAGGGTACCTAGTCCTATTAATTCTTCCCATGAATAAGTTGCCCGCTTGACTAAGGAAAATGCTAAGCTTCATGCACAGTTTCTTGAAGAACAGGTGTCTGCAAATGCCCGTATAGACCTGGTTCTCAAAACCTTTGCTGCCTCCTTCTCAAGTCTCCCTCCTTTAGTGCCCCCTTAGAAACCTCTCAGTGACCGTTTGTCTTCGTTCAATATGTTTTTAGCTGTTGTTTTTGTTTTGTTTTTCTTTTTTTTTGATGGCATGTTAGATTTCACTGTTACTGCTCCTATTTAATCAGTCCATTTTCATATCAATGAAACAACTCTTCTTTTTGCTTGTACAGTGCTGTTTTCCTTTTGCTTATCTTTTCAGTTATGTTATGTGCACATATGTTGTATGAGTTAGCTGTGTTAGAGTTCTTTATGATAATTGCCCGCTTGTTTATTTTTAATAATGCCAAAAGGGATAAGTATAAAGAGAAATTTAGATGTATAATTGAATTAGGGATTTGATTAAGGGGGAAGCAGAAAGTCATGGGGAACTTGTATAATTGAGTCAAATGTATAATTAAATCTGGGTTAGGGGGAACTTATGATGTTCGTGTTACCTTTTCTGGCTATTTCTATTCTAAATATATGTTATCAATGTCTAAATTTGTCATCATCAAAAAGGAGGAAATTGATGGGTTTTCAATGTCTTGCATTGTGTTTTAATGATCTATAACAAACTTACTGTCAAGAACCAGATAGGGAACCCGCCACACCTGGCACACATTGCAAGTGAACGAATCCCAGCCTGAACTCCAACTAATGTAAACTGCTACAATTGTAGAGAATTGGAAACAAGACAGGGACCCGATCCCTTGGTGTTTATCTGACAGAAACAAAAGTCAATGATACAGTTGGAAAGCAACTGCTTGCAACTGTACACGCGATAATGCAACAATCACTTCCCATTGGGAATAAGCATGTACAACCCAAGAATTGACATCTTCCTTGGTATGTCATTGGTCGTATAACTACATGGTACAAGGCACAAGACATTCACTTGAGCATTTAGTGATATTCTCTTAAGAACAAAAGATCTGATTCGACATTGAAGTCACAAGTGTGTCAAAGAACAAGTAGACAACTTCACTTAGGATCTGTTCCACAATGAGTCTATGTGTGTTCATAGTTGACGATCATATAAGCTAGAGGTACAGTGCTGAACTAAGAAAGAGAGATGCAAAAATATTCTACAAAACTTGGTCAAGAACCAGTTTTCTGCACCACAGGTAAGTAGTAATGTGCTTTTCGCATGCTTTTTCAAAAAATTGACAAAATTAATTCAACTGCCACATCATTTGACCTTTTCAGAGTTTACATGTCACGTCTTGTCTTTAAAATACTTTCACCTCCTCTGCAAGTTATGTATTCCCACAAACCTACCACCCTTCAAATTCCTTCAGTTACCGTTCCGCTTCTCTCTCATTATTAGCTCACCTTCCCATAAAAGACTCTCTCTCTCACAGGAGTCCCGAACCTTCATTTCCTCTATATCTCTATGGTTCCCTCTTCCCTTCTCTCACAAAAACATTTCTCTACCAAATCTTCATACAATGGCCTATGAACTATCTCCCCCTTCTCCGACTATCAACAACACTCCCACCTCTCTATCTTCCTTAACGATACCACCAGAAACCCACTCCTCCACTATCCCTAATACTACAAAACCTACACCTTTACTCTTCATCTCTATCATATTTCCTTCTCGGTCAAACTATATCTCCCTTCCATGTGTCGAAAACCCCATTTCTCCTCCTTCTTCTAATTTCAGCAAAGAACACATAGAAAGTGTTACCCCTTAGTTATTAGAAGTCTCTGAAGATGATCCTGATCAATATTTTAACTCCTCCATTTTAGATTCAGTTGATCCCATGGAGTCACCAGAGAAGGAAGCAACAGACAATATCATGGCTATTGATGTTGAGAGTCTTCTAAATGAAAGAGCCTTCCTTGTGTTTGAGTCTCAGGGGGAAGAAACATCTTTTCTAGGGATGAAAGAACTTTGGTACTCTTCGAGTCTGCAGTCCATGAAACAGTTACAGAAAAACCTAGTGGAGAACCTAATTATCTTCTAGTTGAAACAACTCAGGAACCTCTTGTTTACCCTAATTCCTTGGAATCCATTGTACCAAGTGAGGTCCCTATTGATGAAGATGATATGGTTCTCAACGCATGGTTTAAGATGCGCAAATTAACAGTGATTCATCAATCCTCTTCCAAGCGTCCCACTACCAGGTTGTAGCTGAAATAGGAATTCAAGTCTGCTTCAAAGAAAAGCAAGAAAAGTATCATCAAAAAGAAGAAAAGGTTGATGAAACAAGTGGAGCTTGTGAATGACAAAATTATTCCAGTGGTTGAGGTTGATGATGATGCTATAGAGGAACCTAGTTTCTTAGTAAATTGATTTATAAAAATCCATAAGTCTGTGAGTGGAGCTTCTGATGAAGTTGTTGAAAATCAACGTGAGTCATCTTCGAAGGTTGGCAGTAAGGCTAAGAAGGTTGTAGTTGAGAAAGATGTGTTTGAAAGAGATACTGTGGGAATGGCAAGACGGAAAGGGAAATCTGTTGAAGGATCTAGAAAATGAAACAGGGAAACCGTGGGGGGACCTGGTTCCACTAGGACCATATGTAGTGACAGTGGTCTTTGGCAAGAGAATCTGAGAGCTTAGAAAGTCTTGTGGGGTCGTATGTTTGACCCATCCATCTTAGAAATAGCAGGTATGAGGCAAGTCCTGGAGATGGTGGAACTTCAGCAATGAGAGCATCAATTTCTAGAGAATGTACCCAAGATGTATGAAGATGCGGTACAAAATTTTTACTCATCTTTCTTTACTGTTGAAGGGGACCACATTTGTGTGCTTGTAAATGGAATAGACACTGTGCTCGATGCTTCAGCTTTTGGGAAAGTTCTTCTAGTTCTATGTGAAGGGATACCCTATGTTAAGGGTGCTTGTGGAGCTAACTTCAGGAGAGCTATTATGAAAGAGCAAGCTATTCAGCAGGTGGAATGGGTACATAAGGAGGCACTAATTCCTGCGTATCAACTTCTCTTTGAGCTGGTTAATAAGGTGCTCTTACCTCGTGCTGAGAGGCGGTCTATTGCTTCTATGTTTGATCTTGTCTTTATGGAGGCTCTTGATGAGTTTGCCCTGATTAATCTGCCAACAATCATGATAGAACACATGCAAAAGGTAGCAAACTTTAAAGGTGGCAATCATGAACTCCCTAATGGATTTCTCCTCACTCGAGTGTTTTAGTTCTACAAGGTTCCTTTAGCCAATCCTAAAGTGGTACCCATAAGCAAACCTTATCCAAAACCACTCTGGAAGAGTTTGAGTGTGTAGAAAAGGTTGGTGGAAGCATCTCGACCATCTCTCAACTGATCAATGCACAAAATGATGCTGCCGAACAGATTAGGAGGTTAAGTGCTCAAAATGCCATACTTGAAACTCAGCTTAGTCAAGCTACTAGGGTACCTGGTCCTATTAATTCTTCCCATGAAGAAGTTTCCCGCTTGACCAAGGAAAATGCCGAGCTTCGCGCACAGTTGCTTGAAGAACATGTGTCTGCAAATGCCCGTATGGACCTGGTTCTCAAAACCTTTGCTGCCTCCTTCTCCAAGTCTTCCTCCTCTAGTGCCCCCTTAGAAACCACTCAGTGACCAGTTGTCTTCGTTCAATATGTTTTGTGGTTGTTGTATTTTTTTGTTTATCTTTTTGTGATGGTATGTTGGATTTCACTGTTACTGATCCTGTTTAATCGGTCCATTTTCATATCAATGAAACAACTTTTATTTTTGCTTTTACAACGTTGTTTTCCTTTTACTTATCTTTTCTGTCATGTTATGTGCACATATGTGGTATGAGTTGGTTGTGTTATACTTCTTTATGCTAATTGCCCGCCTGTTTATTTTTAATTATGCCAAAAAGGGTAAGTATAAAAAGAAAGTCAGATATATAATTGAATTAGGGATCTGATTAAGAGGGAAGAAGAAAGTCAGGGGGAACTTGTATAATTAAGTCAGATGTATAATTGAATCAGGGTCAGGGGGAACTTGTGATGTTCATGTTACCCTTTTTAGTTATTTCTACTTTAAATATATGTTATCAATGTCTAAATTTGTAATCATCAAAAAGGGGGAAATTGATGGGTTTTCAATGTCTTGCCTTATTTTTGATGATCTATAACAAACTTACTGTCAAGAACCAGATAGGGAACCCGACACACCTAGCACACATTGCAAGTGAACGAATTCCAGCTTGAACTCCAACTAATGTAAACTTCTACAAGTGTAGAGATTTGGAAACAAGACAGGGACCTGATCCCTTGGTGTTTCTCTAACAGAAACACAAGTCAACAATACAGTTGGAAAGCAACTGCAGAAAGCAACTGCCTACAACTGTATACGCGACAATGCAATAGTCACTTCCCATTGGGAAGAAGCGTCTACTAAACAAGAATTGACATCATCCTTGGTTTGTCATTGGTAGTATAACTACTTGGTGCAAGGCACAAGACATTCACTTGAGCATTTAGTGATATTCTCTCAAGAACAAAAGATCTCATCCGGCATTGAAGTCTCAAGTGTGTCAAGAATAAGAAGACAACTTCACTTAGGATGTATTCCATAATAAGTCTATGTGTGTTCGTAGTTGACGATCAAAGAAGCTAGAGGTATAGTGTTGAACTGCGAAAGAGAGCTACAAAAAATGGTCAGGAACTAGTTTTCTATACTACAGGTAAGTAGTAATTTGCTTTTAGCATGCTTTTTCAAAAAATTGACAAAATTAATTTAACTGCCACATCATCCGACCTTTTTAGAGTCTACATGTCACATCTTGTCTTTCAAATCCTTTCACCTCCTCTGCAAAAAAACCTATCTCCCTTCAAAATCCTTCAGAACCCGTTCCGCTTCTCTCTCATTATTAGCTTATCTTTCCATAAATCCCCTCTCTCTCTCACAGCAGTCCTAAACCTTCATTTCCTCTATATCTCTATGATTCCCTCTCCCCTTCTCTCACACAAAAATTTCTCTACCAAATCTTCATACAATGGCCAATAAACTATCTCCCCCTTCTCCTACTATCAACATTACTCCTACCTCTCTATCTTCCTTAACGATACCACCAGAAACCCACTCCTCCACTATCCCTAATACTACATGACCTGCACCTGTTTACTCTTCATCTCCTATCATATTTCCTTCTCTGTCAAACTATATCTCCCTTCCATGTGATTAAAACCCCATTTCTCCCCCTTCATCTAATTTCTGCAAAGAACACTTAGAAAGTGTTACCCCTTAGTTATCAGAAGTCTCTGAAGATGATCCAGATCAATATTTAAACTCCTCCATTTTAGACTCAGTGGCTCCCATGAAGTCACCAGAGAAGGAAGCAACACACAATATCATGGCTATTGTTGTTGAGAGTCTTCTGAATGAAGGAGCCTTCCTTGTGTCTGAGTCTCAGGGGGAAGAAACTTCTTTTCTAGGGGATGAAAGAACTTTGGTACTCTTCGAGTCTGCAGTCCATGAAATAGTTACAGAAAAACCCAGTGGAGAACCTAATTATCTTCTAGTTGAAACAACTTAGGAACCTCTTGTTTACCCTAAACCCTTGGAATCCATTCTACAAGTGAGGTCCTTATTGATGAAGATGATATGGTTCTCAGCGCACGGTTTAAGATGCGCAAATCAATAGTGATTCCTGAATCCTCTTCCAAGCGTCCCACTACCAGGTTGCAGCAGAAATAGGCTTTCAATTTTGCTTCAAAGAAAATCAAGAAAAGTATCAACAAAAAGAAGAAGAGGTTGATGAAACAAGGGGAGCTTGCGATTGAAAAAAGTATTCCAGTGGTTGAGGTTGATGAAGATGCTGTAGAGGAACATAGTTTCTTAGTAAATTGAGTTACAAAAATCTAGAAGTCTGTGAGTGGAGTGTCACGACCCAAACCCGGTCGTGATGGCGCCTAACCCTAAAGCTAGGCAAGCTTGACCAATAGTCGCTCCCAATTCAACAATAAATTTCAAAACCGACAATTTAAGGAGCATATAATAGTTTTGGAATAATAATCCAATATTTATATAAGAATAGTACTGAGAAATACGAAGTCTGATAAAAATACTCCCAAAAGATCTGGGGTCACGAGTCTAGAGTCTCTAAAAACAAACTGGATAACAATATCTGAACGAAAATACACAAGTCTGGGAATGTATATATAAATAAAACTGAAATAGGAAGAGTATTCAGGTCCTGCGAACGTCAAGAAGCTACCTCAACAACTCTGATAAGCTTTGGAGACAACGACTGCTCAGCTAAGCCTTCGGTGCACCTGAATCTGCACACAAGGTGCAGGGAGTAGGGGTGAGTACTACCAACTCAGTGAGTAATAAGCATATAAAATGTCTGAAGATAAGAAATC
>MU751362.1:4146-46211 GCA_026770625.1 Nicotiana glauca
AGTTGAGCGACCGTGCTAGAACCACGGAACTCGGGAGTGCCTAACACCTTCTTCCGGATTAATAGAATTCCTTACCTAGGATTTCTAGTTCGCAGACTGTAACAGAGTCAAACTTTCCTCGGATCGGGATTAATTCGGTGACTTGAGACACCATTATATTCTCAAGTGGCGACTCTGAAAATTTAAACAACTAATCCCGTTCTGACCGTCCTTTAATTGGAAAAACTCTTTTTTTATTTATACCCTTCGCGGGGTGTAAGCCCCTAAAAAAGAGGTGTGACAGTCATGACATTCAGCACTCATATCATTAGCATCCATGCTACTTCTTGCATTGTTTACTAGATACCCTGGTGTTATTTGTTAATTGAGTGTTGTGCCCGAGAGGCTGATGTTGTACTTTGTGAGTTGGGAGTGAGCCCGAGAGGCTGATGTTGTACTTTGTGAGTTGGGAGTGAGCCCGAGAGGCTGATGTTGTACTTTGTGAGTCAGGAGTGAGCCCGCGGGGCTGATACTATACTGAGAGGTTGATATTGAGCCCGAGGGGCAGATTTTTGATTATTTCCTACTTATTGAAATTATTTTCGCAACTGTTGAAAAGGAATATTTTCAAAAGAGGTTTTAATTGAGCCTAGATGTTTTCCAAAGGATTTCACGGTTTTACTGTTCTTATCAAAAAAGGTTGTACTGTTCTATATAGCATGATGGAGTGCCTTACGTGATTTCTTGCTTTCAGCTATTATTTACTTTTATTACTCACTGAGTTGGAGTACTCACTTTACTCCCTGCACCTCGCGTACAGTTGCAGGTATTGTTCCACCCGGTAACGGGTTATTAGCGGATTGAAGGCATCGTTCGCGATACCGGACTTCATCTTTTGAACTCCGGATTTTATTTTGTATATATTATTGGCCATATAAAGATGTTCAGTCTTCTTTAGATGCTCGTAACTTGTGACACCCCGGTTAGGGCTGTGTTGGGATGGATTTCCGCATATTTTTATATATATTTCTTCTATTTGGTATTCTTAAACCATGTTGCACTATAATTACGTTAAATAACTATTTTTAAAGGATGAATTGGGTTGACTGGCTGGCCTTGTCTCCACGAGAAGCGTCATCACGATCAGGTTTGGGATTTGGGTCGTGACATACATCCTCAATGCAATATTATGCACAAGCGTATCTTGCTATAACTATAAGCATAATAATGTGATAGCGAGGATACCTCTATGGAGATATTGAAGAACCATTCCACAATATTTGTGAAGACATTATATATCTATCACGACTGATGATTTCAAGGTGAAAAATGTTCATTCAAGTTAATATGGATGATTTGTTCATCAAATCTCTATCAAAGATCTTTTGAAGATGTTACACCAATCTTAAGGATGTGAATTGATTCTCTCATTAGGGGGAGTTAATACGCGTTGTACTCTTTTTTTCTTACAAGGTTTTGTCCCACTGGGTTTTCCTTGCAAGGTTTTTTACGAGGCAACCAAAAGGTGTATTGTTAGATATGTGTACTCTTTTTACTTCTCTAAAAAAAAATTTCCCACTGGGTTTTATTTGAGTTAAAGTTTTAACGAGGTTAAATAGACATTCAAGGAGGAATGTTATAAATAAAATTGTATTTATGGTGAATGTCTATATTTAGAGAGATTCTAGGGTTCATTGCTTGGTGGCTAAGTCACCTTCTCCCTATAAATAGAGGTTTCTATTCCATTATAATTCATCCCAACTAATAAGAATTCCCTCCCTTTACTTTCTCTGCAATACTCTTCTACTTTTATTGTTTCATAATAGAAATGCTATTTTTCGTTATCATATTCAAGATGCGCCTGTTTTAACTGTCACCCATATATTTTACCAACAAAAGTGGTTAAACATGTAATTTTACAAGTTAAGAATACTTATTTAAGAACAAAATCAAAAGCGCAGAAAGTGAGGATATTTTCTAAATGGACCTTATAAAGATTTAGCAATCATTAAGGCCACAATGTTGATTTCCAAAACTATGCCGGTATAGTAAGTAATTCAACTAATATAAATTAGGGAATATCTCACTTTATACCCATAAAGCTCAAATTATTTACCCTTTAATACTCAAGCCTAAACTATTTATTTTTTGTTATGAAACAATAAAAAGAGAAGAACAATATTGCAAAAAAATATAGAGAGAGGGAATTCTTATTAATTTAGGATGAATTACAATGGAATAGAACCCTCTATTTATAGGGGGGGAGTGACCTATCCACCAAGTAATAAACCCTAGAATCTCTCTAAATATAGACATTCACCATAAATAAAATTCTATTTATAATACTCCCCCTTGAATGTCTATTCAACAGATAATGTGCCTCGTTAAAGCCTTAACTAAAATAAAACTCAGTGGGTAAAAATTCTAGAGAAGGAAAAAGAGTACACATATCTAATAATATGCCTTTTGGCTGCCTCGTTAAAAATCTTGCAAGGAAAATCCTGTGGGACAAAATCTTATAAGTGAAAAAAGAGTACAACGCGTATTAACTCCCCCTGATGAGAGCATCAGTTCATATCCTTGAGCATTTGCATTCCAATCTTGTGCACCATCTTCAAAAGATCTTTGGTAGAGATTTGATAAACAAATCAGCCATATTAACTTGAACGAATTTGTTTCACCTTGAAACTATCATCCCTAATAGATGTATTTTCTTCCAATGATCTTGTTGGAACCATCAGTTCCATATCTTCACATAGAGGTGAAAACTCTTGCTATCATATTATCATGCATATAATTATAGCAAGATATATTTTTACACAAATTGCACTAAGAAGTGGTACTTCAAGATCAAGAATTGTATATGCTTCAAGCAACTTAAATCATTCATGGATTGTCACATACATTAACTCATATAAGCCATATAGTAGACTTTAGATGCATATTAAATTTTCATGTCATGCTAGACATATAAAATAACGAAAACCGATTGCACATATCATTGACTTTATACTTTCAAGAGTTTGAACAGTAGGTCCAAAACAACATGTCTTTCATATGAAACCAATTCTACTTGAATTGTTTCTCTTGACTTAAGATCCTCATATATATTTAGCGTATTATAGATGCCGTCGACGAACATTTTATATCAGTTCTAACCTCCTTATTTTTCATAAAGACATTGCATAGAGATCTCTTCATTCACATATTCAGATACCTGAATCTCTCAGGAGATTTTATGGAGGGTTATGTCATGTGATCTTCTAGATCACTTGCCGCCTTTTATGATAACCCAAAAGGTCATCACTTACTTTTAATTGAATTCTATGACTCCGAGGCCTTAAAAACCTTAGTTAGAGTCACCTCAATTTACGTGCGTAGTCAAGGCACGTAGCCGGAAATTTTAAATGAGAAACTATGTGAAAAATGATTTGACTATAAAATAAATTAATTTGACCTTGGTCAATATTTTTAAAAAACAAACCCAGTCCCGTGATTTTACGGTCCCGGAGAGTCTATAGGAAAATATAGGACTTGAGCGTATGCCCCGAATTGAATTTCGAGGTCCCAAGCCCGAGAAATGAATTTTTGAAAGAAATTATTTTCTTATATTATTTAAGGAAATTTGAAATAAAATTTGATTAGAACATATTAGTATCGGGCTCGTATTTTACTTCCGGCATCTGGTACAGGTCTTATATATGATTTAAGATATTTCTATGAAATTTGGTGAAAAATGGTTGTCATTTGACGTGATTCGGACCTAAATTGGAAAATTTGATGTTTTATTAAGTTTGAAAGAATTCATGAATTTTGAGGTTTAATTCTTTTATGATGTTATTTTGGCAATTTGATCACGCGAAAAAGTCTGTAGGATATTTTTAAGGTTGTGTGGATATTTGGTTTGGAGCCCCGAGAGCTCAGGTGAGTTTTGGATAGGTCACGGGATGTATTTTTTAACTTAAAATTTGCTGGTATGAACAGACCTCGCAAATGCGAGCTCGTAAAAGTGAAGGCTGCCTCGCAAATGCGAATATCCCAGGTCTGCCCTTTTCCTCGCAAATGCGAGATTAATCATCGCAAATGTGAAACCTCCCATATTGGTCAGACCTCGCAAATGCGATCAATATGTCGCAAATGCGACACTGATGTCGCAAATGCAAAGGTCCGTAATTTTTGAGGCGTTCGCAAATGCGAACCAAGTATCGCAATTCCCAAATTTGTCCATGTCTGAGACCTGCATTTTTCTATACTTAGCTGATTTTGAGTCATTTTTCACATCTTTTTCAAACACAAACTCCTTTGGGCGATTTTCCAAGAACAAGTCTTCTTTCAAATCGATTATGAGTTAATTTTTACTCATTTCTTTCAATCATAAACATCTTTTAACATGATTTTAATTTAAAATCAAAGATTTTCATGGAGGAAATTGGGTGTTTTAGGTAGAACCTAGGTTTTTCAAAAATTAGGGATTTGGACCTCAATTTGAGGTCCGATTTCAAAACAAATTATATAATCGAGTTCGTGAGGGAATGGGTAATCGAGTTTTGGTTCAAACCTCGGGTTTTGACCATCTGGGCCCAGGGGCGATTTTTGACTTTTTGGGTAAAACTTTGAAAAACTCATTTTAATGCATTGGGGATGATTCATATAGCATTTATTGATGTAATTAGGTAATTTGTGATTAGATACGAGCGGATTGGCGGTGGAATCAAGGAGTAAAGCTATAATTGAGACTTGAGTTATGTTCAAGGCATCGAGGTAAGCATTTGATCTAACCTTAGCTTGAGGGATTAGGAGTTGTGTCCTATTTGCTAATTGCTTCTTGTTGAGTACGACGTATATGCATGGTGGCAAGTATCTATATGTTGGTGTCGAGCATGACCGTGAGTCTTATGTTGTGATTTCCATGATTTCGTTGTATTATTCATGCCTTGTTGAAAATTCCAATTTGTTGTGTAGACTTGTGAAAAGAATTGTGACCTATGAACATTGAGGGGTGTTGGCTCTAGTTGTAATTGAGATAGTATAAGTGATAACTGAACCTCTAGAGCAGTGGCTCGAGTTGTGAAGTGAATTGTTAAGTAAAAGTGAGAAAGAGAAGAGATCATTATGGTATCCCCTTGCCGGGTTGATGTTGAGTTGTGGTTCCCTTGCATTGTGTTCTTAATTGATATTACGAATACGTAGGTTGATGATTCTTTGTGTTAGGTAAGGATTATGGTTATAGCTGAGGTAGTTAGATGTTGGAACAAGTTTGGGTATGGCCGAGGTAGTTAGATGTTGTAACAAGTTTAGTTATAGTTGAGGTAGTTAGGTGTTGGAACAAGTTTGGGTATAGCTGAGTAGGAGTCGAGTTAGGATTAGTTATAGCTGATTCTCCCTTACCGGGATGTTTGTCTTGATATTGTTATTCCTTTATCGGGGAGTTATTATGTTGCTTTTGTCCCATCCAGGATTCCTTGTGAATTTGTGTTGGTTTGTAAATGGGAGCGGGTGGTACGCCTATAACAAGATATAATGAAATAGGAGCGGGTGGTACGCCTACCACGAGATATAATAAAATTGAAGCGGGTGGTACGTCTACCATAAGATTCAATAAAATGGGAGCGGGTGGTACGCATACCACGAGATACAATAAATTGGGAGCAGGTGGTACGCGTACCACAAGATGTGAGAAATGGGATCGGGTTGCACGCCTGCAACAAGATGTGAACCGAGAGTGAAATTTGCCTTTCTTTTTCCTTATCTATGTTAGAAGTTAAATTGTTGATTTCCTTATTATTCTCTTAAGATTCTATTTTATCTGTTATTCCCCAAAGCATGTTTCCCCCTCCCATCTTTATTTGTTTATTTCTGCTTTACTTTCCGATGTATATTGAACAACTGAACAGTTTATTTGATAGTCTGGTCCTAACCTCGTCACTACTTCGTCGAGGTTAGTCTAGACACTTACCAGTACATAGGGTCGGTTGTGGGATACTACACTCTGCACTCTTTTGTGCAGACCCCAGTGTTGTAGATTTCAGACCCTAGTGAGATTGCTGGACCTTATTGATCAGGCAACCCGAGGTAGCCCTGCAGGCGTTCGCAGGCCCTGGCTTCTCCTTCTACCTACTTTTCTGTTTCTTACATGTATTTCTAGGGATAGTGTTGTATTTAATTCTTTCAGACCTTTATTTATATTATTCGTAGATCGTCTAAGAAAATGTTACACCAGTTTTGGATAGTCGAAATCCAAACAGTTGTATTAGATATTCATGTTCAGATAGTTTATTGTTTTTTTCTTCCGCTTATGTTAAATTCCGTTATTTAAATGTTGCCTCTTCGCAATTGTTAATGAGTATAAAATGGGTTAAAAAGGTAAATTATTCACATAGTTGGCCTGCCTAGCTCACATTATTAGGCGCCATCACGACTCCCGAGAGTGGAAAATTCGGGTCATGACAAGTTAGTATCAGAGCTCTAGGTTACATGGGTCTCACAGTTCACAGACAAGCTTAGTAGAGTCTGAGGGATCGGTACGGAAATGTCTGTATTTATCCCTAGAGGCTATAGAGTTAGGAAAAGTTTCACTTCTATTCTTCCCTATCGTGCGATTTTTTTCTCTCAATGCTAAGTTGAAACCTCTACTCTTGTTCTTTCGTGAGTGGTGAGGTCATGTATCGCTTCTTCAGCCGAGCAGCAGCACAGACCAGTGATAGATTAGTTACGTCTTCGAAGGCTCTGCAAAGGTTGGATAAGTTTCACCAAGCTATTCACTACCTCTTTCAGCGGTGCATCTACTGAGGATCCCCAAGACTATCTAGACAGTTGTCACGAGGTTCTCAGGAACATGGGGATTGTTGAAACATATGGGATCGACTTTGCTATATTTCGCTTGTCTGAATCCGCTAAGACCTGTTGGAGGGATTATTGATTGGCTATACCAGTTAGGTCATCGGTTTTGATTCGAGATCAGTTCACGCAGCTATTTTTGGAGAAGTTTCTCCCCATCACTTAGATATAGGTATTAGAGGGGGAGGTAGAGGTATTAGAGGTGGAGGTAAAGATGCTAGAGGTGAAGGTAAAGGTATTAGAGATGGAGGTGCATGTATTGTTCTGGTTTGTGATAGAGAAGCTTCGGTTTTATTTTGCTCCATATCTGGTCATGCCTAGTGATTCATTGAGTGTTCATGTTTATCTGTCTATATCGGTGGGTGATTCTATTGTGGTCGATCGAGTCCATCATTCTTGTATTGTGGTGATTGGGGTTCGTGAGACTCGTGTAGATTTGTTGCTTTAGACATGGATGATTTCAGTGTTATAATGAGGATGGACTATTATCACCTTACCACACTATCTTGGACGGTCATGCCAAGACTGTGACCTTAGCTTTACCGGGTCTACCTTGTTTAGAGTGGGGAGGGACTCCTGGTCATTCTACCTATAGTATTATCTCTTATGTGAATGCTCGATGTGTTGTTGAAAAAGGGTGTTTGGTCTATTTGGCATATGTTCGTGATTATAGTGCTGAGGTTTCTTCTATTGATTATGTGCCCGTTGTTCAGGAGTTTCTTGAGGTATTCCCTTCAGACCTACCGGGTATGCCCCCGGACAGAGATATTGATTTCTGCATTGATTTGGATCTGAGCACTAAGCCCATTTCTATCCCGTCATATCGTATGGCCCCACCTGAGTTGAAAGAGTTGAAGGAGCAGTTTCAAGACTTGCTTGAGAAGGGTTTCATTAGACCCAGCATTTCGCCTTAGGATGCACCGATGTTGTTTGTTAAAAAGAAGGATGGGTCGATGCAAATATGTATTGATTACCGGTAGATGAACAATGTTATAATCAAGAATAAGTATCCATTGTAGAGGATTGATGATTTGTTTGATCAGCTTCAGGGTGCCAAGGTATTTTAGAAGATTGACTTGAGATCTGGCCACCATCAGTTGAGGATTAGGGCATCCGATGTCCCTAAGACAGCTTTCTGCACTGTGTACGGGCATTATGAGTTCTTGGTGATGTTATTCGGGTTGACAAATGTCCCAACAACTCTTATGGATTTGGTGAACCGAGTGTTCAGGCCTTACTTGGATTCGTTCGTGATAGTCTTCATTGATGATATTTTGATATATTCCCATAGCCGGGAGGAACACGAGCAGCACCTTAGAGTGGTTCTTCAGACTCTGAAGGATAGTTAGTTATATGCAAAGTTCTCAAAGTATGAGTTCTGGTTAAGTTTAGTTGTATTTCTGGATCATGTTATGTCAGTAGAGGGTATTCATGTTGATCCGAAGAAGATTGAGGCAGTCAAGAACTGGCCTAGACCAGCATCAGCCATAGAGATTTAGAGTTTCTTGGGATTGGCAGGCTACTATCGTTGGTTCGTGGAGGATTTTTCATCTATTGCAGCCCCGATGATCAAACTGACCCAGAAAGGTGCCCAGTTTAGATGGTCGGATAAGTGTAAGGCGAGATTTCAGAAGCTCAAGATAGCTCTGACTACGGCACCAGTTTTGGTTTTCCCTACAGTTTCAGGTCCTTATACAGTTATTGTGATGCATCTCGTATTGGGCTTGGTGCGGTGTTGATGCAAGGTGGCAAGGTCATTGCCTATGCTTCGAGGCAGAAGATTCATAAGAAGAACTATCTGGTTCATGACTTAGAGTTGGCAGCCATTGTTCACGCGTTGAAGATTTGGAGGCATTATCTGTATGGCATGGCATATGAGGTGTTCATGGATCACAAGAGTCTTCAGTATTTGTTCAAGCAAAAAGGAGTTGAATTTGATTCAGAGAAAGTGGTTGGAGTTGTTGAAAGATTATGATATCACCCTTTTTTTATCATCTAGGAAAGGCCAATGTGGTGGCCGACGCCTTGAGTAAGAAGTCAGCCAGTATGAGCAGTTTCACTTATATTTCGATAGGTGAGAGATCGCTTGCTTTGGATGTTTAGGCTTTGGCCAATCAGTTCATGAGACTGGATGTTTCTGAGCTTAGTCGTGTGTTGTCTTGCACGGTCGCTCGTTCTTTATTATTGGAGCGTATCCGTGATCGGCATTATGATGAACCCCATTTGTGTGTCCTTAGAGACACGGTGCAGCACGGAGGTGCCAAGCAGGTTACCTTAGATAATGATGGAGTTTTGAGATTGTAGGGTCGAGTTTGTATTCCTAATGTAGATGGGCTCCGAGAGTTGATTTTAGAGGAGTCACATAGCTCCCGGTACTCTATTCATCCGGGCGCTGCAAAGATGTATAAGGATTTTTGGCAGCATTATTGGTGGCGTAGGATAAAGAAGGATATTATTGCATATGTAGCTCGGTGTTTGAATTGTCAGCAGGTTAAGTACGAGCTTCAGAGGCCTAGTGGTTTATTTCAGAAAATTGAGCTTCCCAAATGGAAGTAGGAGCGGATTACTATAGATTTCGTTGTTGGAATCTCGCAGACTCAGAGGAAGTTTGACGCAGTATGGGTCATTGTTGATAGGTTGACTAAGTCAGCGCATTTCATTCTTGTGGAAATCTCCTATTCATCCGAGAGGTTAGCTGAGATCTATATTCATGAGATTGTTCGTCTTCATAGTGTGTCTGTGTATATCATTTTGAACCGAGGTACGCAGTTTACCTCATGCTTCTGGAGAGCAGTCCAGCGAGAGTTGTGCACTCAGGTTGAGTTGAGTACAACATTTCATCCTCAAACGGACGGACAGTCTGAGCGGACTATTCAGATTTTGGAGGATATGCTCCGAGCTTGTGTCATTGACTTTGGAGGCTCGTGGGATCAGTTCTTGCCTTTAGCAGGGTTTTCCTACAACAACAGCTACCAGTC
Organism: Nicotiana glauca; assembly: GCA_026770625.1. Taxonomy (NCBI): domain Eukaryota; kingdom Viridiplantae; phylum Streptophyta; class Magnoliopsida; order Solanales; family Solanaceae; genus Nicotiana; species Nicotiana glauca. The sequence continues at coordinate 13,941 of MU751362.1, forward strand.
GAGTGTCCAGATGGCTCTTTATGTGGCTTTATATGGTAGGTAGTGTCGGTTTCCGGTCGAATAGTTTGAGCCGGAAGAGGCTCGATTGTTGGGTACGGATCTGGTTCATGAGGCCTTGGACAAGGTCAGGATCATTCAAGATAGGTTCCGTTCAGCTCAGTCCAGGCAAAAGAGTTATGCGGACCACAAGGTTCGAGATGTGGCTTTTATGGTCGGTAAGCGGGTATTGCTCCGAGTGTTGCCTATAAAGGGCGTGATGAGATTTGGGAAGAAGGGCAAGCTTAGCCCTAGTTTTATTGGTCCGTTTGAGATTCTTGATCGAGTGGGAGAGGTGGCTTATAAATTTGAATTGCCGCCGAGCTTATCAACCGTGCATCCAGTGTTTCATGTGTCCATGCTTCGAAGATATCACGGCGATCCATCACATGTGTTAGATTTTAGCACTGTCCAGTTGGACAAGGACTTGTCTTATAAGGAGGAGTAGGTGGCTATTCTAGACCGGCAGGTTCATCAGTTGAGGTCGAAGAGTCTTCCTTCTATTTATTTTTAGTGGAGAGGTCAGCCTCCTGAGGTATAGAACTGGGAGTCCGAGTCTGATATGCGGAGCCGTTATCCCCATCTTTTCCCCAACTCAGGTACTTCCTTCTTATGTCCGTTCGAGGACGAACAATTATTTTAGAGGTGGAGAATGTGATGACCCAAGAGGTCATCACTTGCTTTTAATTGAATTATATGACTCTGAGGCCTTGAAAGCCTCATTTAGAGTCACCTCAATTTGCGTGCGCAGTCCAGGCGCGTAGCTGGAAAACTTAAATGAGAAACTGTGTGAAAAATGATAAGTTTTGACTATAAAATGAATTAATTTAACATTGGTCAATGTTTTGGGAAAACGGACCCGGACCCATGATTTGACGATCCCAGAGAGTCCGTAGAAAAATATGGGACATGGGCAGATGTTCGGAATTGAATTCCGAGGTCCTAAGCCCGAGAAATGAATTTTTGAAAGAAATTATTTTCTGAAATTGTTTAAGGAAATTTGAAATAAAATTTGATTAGAAAATGTTAGTATAGGGCCCGTATTTTGGTTATGGCACCCAGAACAGATCTTATATATGATTTAAGATATTTTTACGAAATTTGGTGAAAAACGGACGTCGTTTGACGTGATTTAGACCTAAATTGGAAAATTTAATGTTTTATGAAGTTTGAAAGAATTCATAAATTTTGAAGTTTAACTCGATGTTTATGATATTATTTTGTAAATTTGATCGCGCGGATAAGTCCGTAGGATATTTTTGAGGTTATGTGTATATTTGGTTTGGAGTCCCGAGGGCTCGGGTGAGTTTTGGATAGGCCATGGGGTGTACTTTTGAGCTAAAAATGTGCTGGTATGAACAGATCTGCAGGCTTCGCATTGCAAAAGCGAAGGCTTTCTCGCAAATGCGAACAGCCCAGGTCTGCCCTTTTCCTCGCAAATACGAGATTAATCATCGCAAATGTGAAATCTCTCATATTGGTCAGACCTCGCAAATGCGATCAATATGTCGCAAATGTGACTATCGCAAATGCGACATTGATGTCGCAAATGCGAAGGTCCATAATTTTTGAAGCGTTCGTAAATGCAAACAAAACTTCCAATTCCCAAATCTGTAGAAGTCGGGGTTCGCAATTGCGAACCCCTGTTCGCATTTCCCATATCTGAAACCTGTATTTTTTTATACTTAGCCAATTTTGAGTCACTTTTCACATTTTTTTCAAACACAAACTCCTTTGGGCGATTTTCTAAGAACAAGTCTTCTTCTAAATCGATTGTAAGTTAGTTTTTACTCATTTCTTTCAATCATAAACTTCTTTTAACATGATTTCAACCTAAAATCAAAGAGCTTTATGGGGGAAATTGGGTGTTTTGGGTAGAACCTAGGTTTTTCAAAAATTGGGGATTTGGACCTCAATTTGAGGTCTGATTTCAAAATAAATTATATAATTAAGTTCGTGAGGGAATGGGTAATCGGGTTTTGGTTCGAATCTCAAGTTTTGACCACGTGGGACCGGGGGCGATTTTTGACATTTTTGGTAAAACTTTGAAAAACTCATTTTCATGCATTGAGGTTGATTCATTTAGCGTTTATTGATGTAATTAAGTAATTTTTGATTAGATACGAGCGAATTGGCTGTGGAATCAAGGGGTAAAGCTATAATTGAGACTTGAGTTGTGTTCAAGGCATCGAGGTAAGTGTTTGGTCTAACCTTAGATTGAGGGATTAGGAGTTGTGTCCTATTTGCTAATTGCTTCTGTATAGGCATGGTGACGAGTATCTATACGTTGGTGTCGAGCATGACCGTGAGTCTTATATTGTGATTTCCATGATTTCGTTGTATTATTCATGCCTTGTTGAAAATTCCTATTTGTGTAGACTTGTGAAAAGAATTGTGACCTATGAACATTGAGGAGCGTTGGATCTAGTTGTAATTGTGATAGTATAAGTGATAATTGAACCTCTAGAGTAATGGATCGAGTTGTGAAGTGAATTATAAAGTAAAAGTGAGAAAGATAAGAGATCATTATGTTTTCCCCTTGCCGAGATGATGTTGAGTTTTGGTTCCCTTGCATTGTGTTCTTAATTGATATTACGAATACTTAGGTTGATGATTCTTTGTGTTAGGTAAGGATTATGGTTATGGCTGAGGTAGTTAGGTGTTGGAACAAGTTTGGGTATGGCCGAGGTAGTTAGGTGTTGTAACAATTTTAGTTATAGCTGAGGTAGTTAGGTGTTGGAACAAGTTTGGGTATAGCTGAGTAGGAGTCGAGTTAGGATTGGTTATAGCTGATTCTCCCTTGTCAGGATGTTTGTCTTAATATTGTTGTTCCCTTATCAGGGAGTTATTATGTTGCTTTTGTTCCCATACCGGGATTTCTTGTGAATTTGTGTTGGCTTTTAAATGGGAGCGGATGGTACGCCTACCACGAGATATAATGAAATGGGAGCGGGTGGTACGCCTACCACGAGATATAATAAAATGTGAGCGGGTGGTATGCCTACCACAAGATTTAATAAAATGGGAATGGATGGTACGCCTACCACGAGATATAATGAAATGGAAGCGGGTGGTACGCCTACCACAAAATTTAATGAAATGGGAGCGGGTGGTGCGCCTACCACAAGATATAATAAAATGGGAGAGGGTGGTACGCCTATCACGGGATTTAATGAAATGGGAGCAGGTGGTACTCCTACCACAAGATGTGAGAAATGGGATCAGGTTGCACGCCTGCAACAAGATGTGAACTGAGAGTGAAATCTGCCTTTATTTTTCCTTATCCGTGTTAGAAGTTAAATTGTTGATTTCCTTATTATTCTCTTGAGATTCTGTTTTATCTGTTATTTCCCAAAGCATGTTTCCCCCTTCCATCTTTATTTGTTTATTTTTGCTTTACTTTCCGATGTATATTGAACAACTGTACGGGTTTATTTGATAGTCTGGTCCTAGCCTCGTCACTACTTCGCCGAGGTTAGGCTAGACACTTACTAGCACATGGGGCCAGTTGTGCTGATACTACACTCTGCACTCTTTTGTGCAGCCCCAGTGTTATAGATTTCGGACAGCAGTGAGATTGCTGGATCTTATTCATCAGGCGACCCGAGGTAGCCCTGCAGGCGTTCGCAGGCTCTAGAGTCTCATTCTACCTACTTTCCTATTTCATACATGTATTTCCAGAGACAGTGTTGTATTTAATTCTTTTAGACCTTTATTTGTAGTATTCGTAGACTATCTGTGAAACTGTGATACCAGTTCTAGGTAGTCGAAACCCAAACAGTTGTATTAGATATTCATGTTGAGATAGTTTATTATTTTTTCTCCGCTTATGTTAAATTCCGCTGTTTAAATGTTATCTTTTCGCAATTGTTAACGAATATTAAATGGGTTAAAAAGGTAAATTTTTCACATAATTGGCTTGCCTAGCTCACATTAGTAGGCGCGATCATGACTCCCGAGGGTGAAAAATCGGGTCGTGACACCTTTATTATGATCATTTTGATCATTTGTTCATCTTCTTTATTAAAAAGTTTATTTGAAACCGATTTGTCTATATGTTTTAAGCATACCATAGATTTTGTCCTTCTACGAATTAATATGAGTATTTGCAATGAGAATATAGTTATTTTTTGGGGGTCAACAAATGCATCTGGCATGCTTTGCAATATATTGCAAATGAATTATCTTTTTTATGAACCTCAAGTTTATATTATCTTATTCGAGGATCTATATGTACAAATAATAATTTATTCCACGTAACTTTTTCTCAACTGTTTATCAAGCCTCCCCCTCATGTTAGAAAAGCTAACTTTCTTCCTCAATATTGGAAACTCACCTTTGTGTGGTATGGTGTTAATTAAAATATACAGCGCACATCAATAATAATAAGATGGAATTATTTGGTTCCTAACCCTGAACCACTTGTGAGGGGAGAAAATAATATACTTTCGTATATAACGTATACCAAACTGATATATATAACTTTATTCTCATAAGCAATAGTTTAGCTATTAAGTGGAGGCACTCAATAAATTCTTTTGCTAAACCAACTGTGATGTAAACCAACTTAGCAAGATGATATCTTGAATTAAAAAAATCTAAAAATTATGCTTTAAATCAAATTATTGAGCAATTACCTCGCAAATACCATGTTGCGGATTAATAATAATCGCACATGTAACCATCACATAAATGCATCTTATGTGGTATACATGGCAGGTGAATGGGTCCATATTCACCTTTGATATTTCCAGCATTCATGGGATTCAATCCCAATTTTAGTTGGTCAATTAATTAATGAGAACAAGCATTATAAGAGAATTCGTAAAAAACTTTCTAGTTCTTTAATATTTGCCCATGTGAAATCTCTATTATTTTTGTACATCATACTTAAATTAACATGGCTCAACCAATTATGCCAACTGAATAAATTATCAATATTCACAAAATTCAGATTTACACCATGACGTGTGAAATTATCAATAAACTCCAAGTTTATTATGACATGAATTATTATATCAATGAATATCCACTTTATTGTGGTATTCTTTTATTTGTGTAGTACAAATTGGAGAATAAAGCGGGTAGCTTTTCACATACATATTATCTCGCTACAAGTTGTAGTAATAGAAGATATTAAATCTTTCCTTTATTTATAATCTCAATATAACCAACCGCTTTCGCTATACTTTAGAAACTGAATAAGTTTCTTTGAGACTTACTACAACACAATACCTTATTGGTAATCAATTGTGTTTCTCCAAAATAGTATAATTGGCTCTTGCAGAGTTCTCAATTAATTTTGTACTATCACATATTCATAAACATCCATATGATGAATATCTCTTTTAAGGAGAAAGTTATTCCATTATGGTCATGGTCAAAATTATATGCAAGATATGTTTCTTGCATTATTATTGTAATAATACCTTGCCAAAATATTTTGGCGTATAATAGGTACGTGATCAATGACCATTCATGCCATAATAATGACATTATTTTCTTATATCATCTCAAACCTCCTTCTAGAGGTGAGTGTAGTGTATTCACTACCACTAGCATGTTCATATTCTTCCAAGAATGAATATGTATTCATAAATTATATGTTGTGACATTCACATCATCAATGGACCATAATCATCTACATGTGCTTTATAAAATTTCATGTCAAATTGATGAAAAATATTATTTTCACAGAGTGAAGGATTATTTTGAGAATCCTTATTATTCTCATTATCACAATGATGACGATTATAATTTCGTCTATTGCCACGTCCACATCCATTGATACATTCATAGTAATAATTTTGTCTTCTATCAGACTTATCATATACTGCTATCACATTCTCTTAAGGGAATGAGAATGGAGCAAATTCAATGGGACGGATTTTCAGTTCTTTGCCCACACTTATACATGAATTGGATCATGACGAGGCATAGAAATTTTGCCACTTTAAGTGGTTATTATTTCTTACAAACTCTATTAGAGTTATAATCAAATTTTGTTGTCTTTGCTTGTATATAAAATCAAATTATAGAATTTTAAGAATTTAAAAGAGAAAAATAAAGTAAAATACTTACCTTAAATCCAGAATTTAATCATGAAGGAAGTTCATAGAATAATTGACAATTATTATGCTCAATCCCAAAGTTTCTACTCAATTGGTTAGAGTCTCGTGCTGATAACATGTTATAAAACAATAAAAAGAGAAGAAAAATATTGCAGAGAAAAGTAGAGAGAGGAAATTCTTATTGATTTGGGATGCATTACGATGGAATAGAACTGTGACGACCCGGCCGGTCGTTTTGAGTACCAGCGCTCCGTTCAGCAGTCGGAGGCCATGAACAGTTTCATTTCAGGTATTGTGACTTGTTCGCATGGTCGGAATTTAAATTCGGGAAGATCGGAATTAGATTTAAATGAAAATTCTCCTTTAAGAAGCTTAAAGTTAAAAAAATGAACTAGGATTGGAATTTTTAGTAAACGACCTCGGAATCAGGATTTAAAGCTTTCATCAGGTTCGTATGATGATTTTGGACTTGGGCGTATGCCCGGTTCGGGTTCTGGATAACCCGGGAGCGTTTTGGCGTTTATTGAGGAAGTTGATATTTTAGAAGGAATTTCATAAGTTTGGTTTGAAGTGTATTTTGGTGTTATCAATGTCCGTTTGGAATTCCGAGACTAGGTAGCTCCGTATGGTGATTCTGGAGTAGGGAGCGCAATCGGAAGTAAATTCGGAGGTCCGTAGGTCATTTTGAAGCCATTTGGCTAAAGATAGAAATTTGAAGGTTTTTGAGAAGTTTGACCAGAGGTTGACTTTTTGATATCGGAGTCGGAATCCAATTCTGAAAGTTGGAATAGGTCCGTAATGTCAAATATGACTTGTGCGCAAAATTTGAGGTCAATCGGACGTGATTTGATAGGCCTAAACATCGGAAATAGAAGTTGAAAATTTCAAAGTTCATAAAGCTTGAATTGAGGTGTAATTCATGATTTCGGCATTGTTTTATGTGATTTGAGGCCTCGAGCAAGTCCGTAATGTATTTTGGGATTGGTAGGTAGGTTTGGTTGAGGTCCCGGGGGCCTCGGGTGGATTTCGGGTGGTTAACGGATCGAAAGTTGGATTTTTGGAAAAACTAGGCAGCTGGTATTTGGTATTTCCGCTTCTGCAGAAATGGGACCACAGAAGCAGCCCTGCAGAGGTGAAATGTGGACCGCAGAAGCGGTATTGGCCAATAGTGAAGGGGACCGCAGATGCGGTCGAGCAGCCGCATAAGCAGAACCGCACCTGCGGTTGGCAAGTTGCAGAAGCGGAACTGAGGGGTCTCGGTTGGGACCGCAGAAGTGGCCTGTGTGTCCGCATAAGAGGGACCGCAGGAGCAGTCCCTGGACCGCAAGAGCGAAAAACGCTGGGGCAGAAGGTTTTTAAAACCCGATTTTGGGTCATTTCTCACCATATTTTCTTGGCTTGGGGGCGATTTTAGAAAGCTTCAAGAAGAGATTTTTGTCATCAATGATAAGGTATGTTATCCCCACCTATTATGAGTTAAATACATCAACTTTGTATGGATTCAAGCATGAATTGTGTAGGAAAATTGGGGTTTTGGTAGAAAGACCTAGAAATTTTATTATTGGAATTTAGCCACGATTTTGAGCATGGAATTAGGAGAAAATTATATATTTGAGTTCCCAAGGTTATGGGTAATCTTTATCCTCGAGAAATTTCGAATTTTCGGGCACGTGGGCCCGAGGGTATTTTGGTCAACTTTTCGATCGGAATTAGGAATTGCTATAAATTAGATTGTAATAAATAATTGAGCATATATTAATGGAATTTGCATAACCGTTGGCTAGTTTTGGAGCTTGGAGCATCAATTAGAGTCTTCGGAAGGACGTGGAATGCTGGTTTGGATCTTCGGAGCGAGGTGAGTCTCCTTTCTAATCTTGTGAGGGGGAATTTACCCCATATGTGAAGTAAATGATTATGTACTCCTATTTGTGGGGGCTACGTACGCACGAGGTAACGAGAGTCCGTGCGTAGCTACTATCATGCTACTGTCCCGGTAGTCTAGGACCCAAATAGCATGTTATGCATGGATTATAGTGAACCCATTTATGGTTTGAACTGCCTAAATCACATTAAATTAGCAAATGAATTTCAAAGGGATTAAGCTTCATTTCTTAAAATTGTTAAAGGAGTATTGGTTTTATTTGAATAGATATTCCCCGATAAGTTCTTATTTGACTGATTGAGCATGTACTTTATGTGTGCCTGTGTCGCATGGATGATTAGCGAGCAGGATATATGTTTAATTATGGAACGGGCCGAACGCCTCGGTGATAATAGATGCATCTATGGTTCGTGCCGCTCTACCCTCGGCAATGCACAATTTACATTCTGTTGGAGCGGGCCGTCGACCTCCGCATGATTTGCGCATGTTTATCTGTTACTTGGAAATTTGTAAATATGGAATTGGCCCTATGTGGCTTGACATAAACTGATAAGATAATAAAGGATAGATTTTGGAAGCTCTTGATTTATTGTTGAAGGTGATTACCTGTTTATTTGGCTTCACAATTAGGACTTCTATATAAGTCCATGATTATTCACACACTTATAGAATATTGATAATTGACCTTTAGTGAGTGTCGAAGTCAGCCATCTCATCTCTACTCCTTCGGGATTAGGCGGAATACTCACTAAGTACCCGTTGATTACGTACTCATACTACACTTCTGTGTATTTTTGTTGCACATGTATATATACACCTCTAGCATCCAGCATGGATGACGCTGGGACTAGGTGAGCTGCACCATTTGAGACGACCGCAGCTAGGGTAGTCCCTTCCAGTGTACTGTATTTACTTTCATCCATTGTATTCCGGACGGATATCATATTTTATTTCTCTTATCAGTAGTTGCTCATGTACTTGTGACACCGGATTTCTGGGATGGTTTTCAACGAATTTGTACTAGTTGTTATTATTTAAAATTTGAATTTAAATAGTAAACTTTTATTTATAAAAATGGAAGGAAAAACCGTAGATTTTCAAAAGTATTAAAAGTGGAATTTATTGATGAGTTAGTTGGCTGGCCTGACAGAGGTGTCGGCGCCACCACGACCCTTAGTGGATTTTGGGTCGTGACAAGAACCCTCTATTTATAGGGAGAGGGTGACTTATCCACCAAGTAACAAACCCTAGAATCTCTCTAAATATAGACATTCACCATAAATAAAACTCTTTTTATAACATTTTTGGAATTTTTACCTGCTAAAATAAAGGCTAGCACCTTATTTATTTTAAATAAATACCATTTAAAAAAATTATATTCTATAGATACCCTTTAAGTTATATCAAAATATTTAATTTTGGTTACTTCCTTGCCCTAAGACACTAAATACGCTATTCAATTAAACTATTTTTTTTCTATCTCTACTTTGATATATCCCATCCTCTTCCCCCATTCCTTGAAAATACGATGCTCAATCTCAAAATTTCTCTCACCCACACTATCTCCTTTTTATTCCGATTAATTCTTGCACCGGATATTGGATTGTGATAGCACATCAAATCCCTAACGAAAACTAACTAATTTGGGAAAGGGAGTTAACTAATGTTTGAACTTTGACAAATTTGGGAAAGGGAATTAACCAGCCTTTGAACCTTCCCAAAACTAATTGATTTGGAAAAGGGAGTTAACCAACCTTAGCGGAGGCCTTGGATACAGTTGCTGATGGAGCAGCGGCGACGGAACATTGGATAGTGGACGGCTGAGATTGAATTTTTTGGGTAGCAGGTAATGAAAAAAGGTGTCGCGCGTTGTACCTTCAAACGTTGCTATGGTGGGTTTGTCGGAAATTAGGGTTTGTTCTTGAATAAATACGACGGAGTTTGGGGCTGAGTAACTTGATTTTTTGTTAATATATTTCAATGTATTTTCATGTATTTCATTGTATTCATTATTTTTTTTCATTGTAATTCAATGTATCTTATTATATTTCATGTATTTTATTGTATTTATTATCTTTGTTTTAATTATATTTCAATGTATCATGTTGTATTCTATGTATTTTGTTGTATTCACTGTCTCGTTATATGTCATGAATGTATTCATATGCTTTTTTTAATTAATATAATTTATGTATTCAGATGTATTATATAATTTCTCTGAAGTTGCTATATTTTTGGGGTATTTTTCGGTTAATAATCTTTTTTACAACTGAAAATACAAAATTTGTATGTTATAATTGAGTTTGTTGAGTTACATTAGGAGTCTATTATGTTAATTGATTCATTTTCCATTTTAAAAATAGTGTAATTCCCTATTTCACGCCGTAAACACATTCGAATACAATAATCTGTCCAACTGTAATCCTATGTTTCACTTCATGAATATAGTCGAATACAACAACTGATTAGCTGGACTTTCCTGATTCGCGTCTATTTTTACTACTGTATTCATGAATACAATAGCTTAAATATATCTTATAACCGCAGAAAAGGTATCTATAATCCGTGATATAGCAAATAGTATATATATAGATGGCTAACTACTACTAAAATATAGTGCTTTATGAAAATTTTCCTTTATTTTTCCTACCTATGCAGCCCAAACTATTTACCCGGCCCACTCATCAGTTGTTTGCCTTCTCATTTGAAGTACAAAATGTTAAAAACATTCAGCTTCATTTTTGCAAGATACCTGGTAATGGACTTATATGCATCTACTTCTTCTCAGCCAGATCAATCTTCATTAAGAGGGTCAACCCAAGCTATTGATCTACCTTCTTTTCTTATGATTTTTGTCTGTGTATGAAGACCCACCATTGTTGAGCTTGAAGACCTGCCATTGTTGAGGTTGAAGACCCACTATTGTAGAGCTTGAAGCTCCTGAACTTGATTTTTTTTTTTTTTTTTCAGATTTATTATTTGATTCGATGTGGGTGCTAGAAAAAATTGCTTATTAACCTTCAAGTAAGCTTCCCATATCTAAATTTTTATGTGTGTTTGAATATCCACCATTGTTGTCTTGAAGCTCAACTTTTATTTTTGAAATTTTCTTATTTCATTCAAAGTGGTTGTTATTAAATATTTCTTGTAGTACCTTCAGGAAGTTCATACTGAAATTTGATCACATTTGAAGTTGATTTGAGGTGACTGAGATCGAATCTTTCAGTTGAAAATCGAAGAAGAACACAGTTACATAATAATATACTGCTACAGTATATAATATGTTGCAAGGAGTACATAGCTATATTGCAACAATATACTATTACTGCAATGGTATACATTAAAAATCGAAGAAGAAAATAACTACCTAATAGTATACCATTACGGTATACAATATACTATAGGAGTATATAGCTGTTATGCAACTGTATACTATTATAGTATATAATATACTGTAATGATATATTATAATAATGTGCAATATACTGCAACAATATGCTGTAATAGTATACCATTTTAATGTAATAGTATAATATTGAATGAAGAATATAAAATATGTTGTAATATTATACAATATACTATAATAGTATACTTCACCTGCTATTTGTTAAATCACCTGGGTACTATTGTGGAAAGCTAAAATCGTAGTGATAGTCTTAATTCTGTTGTGGATAATTAAAAAAATATTGTCCACCAATGAAGAAGCTTTGAAGCTTTGATTTGAGAATTAAAAGCTTAATATAGTTATTTGGATTTTGAATTTGGATGTGTATTATTAAAGCTTGTTAAAAATGCCTGTAATGATTAATATTCAAGTTTAAGTTCATTTAGAATTGTTTTGAAGTGGGTTTGATGGTTCCACAAAATTTAAAAAATTAATAACCTTGATCAAAGAGATAATTGTCGAGCCTCTCAATAATTAGGTTGCAATACCGAAGAGTTATTGGCGATGTAAAGTTTGATTCGTCTTTTTGATAATAATGCTGAACATTTCTTTTACAAAGAATTATTTAAGTTAAGTGGAATTGGGGATGGGTAAGGTCGGGAAAATAGACTTAGAAAAGGCCTTCGATAAACTTGAATGGTCCTTCATTAGATTCTCCTTAAAATCCCTTAACTTTCCAGATGAGCAAATTGATCTTATAATGTCATGTGTATCTTCCACATCCACCTCCACTCTCATAAATGATTCAAGCATAGAATTCTTCACCCCTACTAGAGGCATTATGCAAGGAGACCCACTATCCCCGTATTTATTCATAATATGCATGAAAATGCTCTTTAGACTCATTGACCATGAAGTAGATTGCCGTAGATGGGACCCTATAACCTTATCAAAAAAGGGTCCCCAATTATCTCACCTATTCTTTGCAGAAGACCTCATTCTTATGATGGAGGCCAATCAAAAAAGTTGCAACTCTCTCATAGATACTCTGAATAAATTCTGTGAGTTCTCCGGCCAATCCATCAATTTCAGCAAATCTAAAATTATATTTTCAAAAAATACTCACTCTGATAAACAGACTCTACTCAGTAGATGTTTAAACATAAAAATATCATGCTCAGTAGAAAAATACCCGGGCTTCCCCATAACAAATCAGAGGCTATCCAAAAAGGACTTCCAATTTATTATCGATAATCTAAACAACAAATTAAAAGGATGGAAAAGCCGCTTCCTGAACCTAGCAGGAAGAACCACCCTCATTAAAGCAACCCTTGCAGCCATTCCCAATCACAACATGCAAATTTTTTATCTGCCAAGAGCTACCCAAAATAAGATAGATTCCATCCAACGAAACTTCCTATGGGGTAGCACGGAGGGAAAAAAAAAGTGTCACCTACTCAATTGGAATAAAGTCACTTCTCCAAAGAATCAAGGAGGCCTAGGACTCTATAAAACCAGTTATAAAAATAAGGCCTTCAGTACTAGTCTTTCCCGGAGATATTCAAACAACAAAGAAGCCGTTTGGGTCAAGGTTCTTCACAACAAATATGATAGGATTGCTCCTCACAATAACAGATTAATCCCTAATCCTGGATCCTCACATTTCTGGAAAAACATTTATAAAGGAAAAAAGATTTGTCAAAAAGGGATTAACTGGATTATTGGTAATGCGAAAAATATAAACCTTTGGAATAACAATTGGATAAACCAAGAAAACAATCTAAGAAGAAGTATCCAGGGGCCTCTCCAAAAAGGGGAAGAAAACATGAAAGTAAGCTCAATCATCCAGCATGGCTCCTTTAATCTATCAATACTATCCTTCGAGTTTCCTGAAGACATAATCCTAAAAATCCATAGCACTTATATACAACAATTCCAACCTGGTAGGGATAAAATATCCTGGAACACACCAGGCCATAATTCCTTCTCAGTCTAGGCAGCCCATGATCTTGCTACTCTCCAGGATACTCAGACAACCTCGATTATAAGTGGATATGGAAATGCAACACCATTAACAAGCTAAAGTACTTCATGTGGTTGCTTACCCTCAATAGACTCCCAACAGCCACCTTTCTAGCAAATCGCAATATCTCCACTTCAAATATTTGTACCATATGTGGAACTGAAAAGGAGGACATAAAACACATGCTCTTCTATTGCACCTACTCAAAGAAAATATGGAGGCAATGTCACATAAAACACAACTATCCATCTTTGGATAACGGGTTATCTACCTTCCATTGGCTTAAGCACCAACTAAAATCAAACAAGCGCTATAACCAATACATCACTTGGCCCATCCTCTTACCTTTCCTCCTTTGGTATTTATGGACCACGAGAAATGAAAGAATTTTTCGCAAAAGTAGCCCATCCCAACATTAGCAAAGTGATTAATAGCACCCAGGAATTCCTCTTCCTTAGCAATTGGAGCCCTAATAGATCACCAAAAAGAACAATCCTCATTAAATGGGACCCACCAGACCTAGGGACCTACAAATTAAACATATACGGATCATGTCTAGGTAGCCTAGGAAGGGGAGGCACATGGGGGGTTTTCAGAGATAGCAACGGGAAATGGATACTAGGATTTAGTAAGGGATTTGCCAATGCAACAAATATCCAAATGGAAGTCATGTCCCTATTACAGGGACTACAACTAGCCATCCAAAAAAGACTAACCCCTTTAGTCATTGAAACAGACTGCCAGGAACTTATTAACATGATTAACAATGAAAAGATGCTTTATCGAAATATTATTGATGATTGCAGGTTCCTATTATCTGAGGTGGGATCACCACCATTGAAACATGCATTCAGGGAAGCTAATGGGGTAGCGGACACCTTAGCCAAGAATGGATGCAGTCTCGACTCTTTTGCTGATTTAAACTTGTACTATTATCCGCATGTATTTGCTATTTCAGTTTTTAATAGAGATGGGATAGGCACTGCATGGCCTAGACAAATCTCATGTTGTAATGACTACTAAGTTTTATGTTATGAATAAATGTCTCTAGTTACCAAAAAAAAAAAGGTCGGGAAAATAGTTTAGAATAGGTAGAAGCGGGTAAATATATTAGGTTGTGTGGGTAATTGTGAATTTATCCCTATAAATTACTCATTCTATTCACTTTTACTTATTAACTATATCAAAATACATTTTCACTTTTACTTGTCGGCTATACTAAATTAAGAGAAAGACAGTCTGTTTTTCCTATTTTATCCTTATCATTAACTACTAATTTCCCAAATTATTTCACAAGACTTTTAGAAAAGCTATCATTATTATGGGTAAAATTATAAAATACATACTTTATTTATCTTTTATTAAAAACAATACAAAATTAAAAAAAAATAACTAAAAGTGAATGGAGGGAGTATGTCAGCAACCAAAAGGTACGTGAAATAATTTATTTCCACTTATTGCTTCACAAAGTCAACCTTAAAAGCTTTGTGCTAATCACAATCAAATAAGGTATTCAAAGTAATAAATAAATAAAAAAGGCTACTAATTTTAAAATCATTCTACTAACTCTCTAGCTAGCTATCAAAGACTCAACTAAAAAGTATTCATTAAGAATAGAAATCATGTTTACTTCTGGATCCGTACTACTAATGTGATAAGTTTAACCAAATAACGTCCCAGGATCCGTTCGTCCAGTCTTTAGAATAAAGACACGCTTGTGTGTAATTAATTTATTGTCTTTTAAATATATTTTCTTTTGTTGGTATATAAAGCAAACGTGTAATTGAAGACCAAATCAAATTTTGCTTGCTCATTTTTTCAACTCATCTCAACATCATATTACCACTCATACATCTTATATTATATGACAAGCTAGATACTTCGGATATTCTTTTTGTACTATATAAACGCATCTAAGTGAAAAATAAATGTTTATGAAAAGTATTATCCTTTCTGTTTTAATTTATGTGGTATACTTTCTTTTTTAGTCTGTCCCGATAAAAATATTATATCTCTTATTTAGAAATAATTTACCTTTAAATTTATTATCTTATCCTTAATAAGATAATTTATAGCAACACAAATATTAATTTATGTCTTATTTTAGATCACAAATTTCAAAAAAAAAATTATTAAATTTCGTGACCAGTAAAGTACCAGTCACATAAATTAAAAAGGAGGGAGTGGTGATGATCATACTAGTAATTAATTTCTTCATTGTTTCAAATCATATTGAGCCTAATCGGTTTTTATTTCCTCATATTTTTACGTGATAAAATTTGGTGAATAATAAGTTTCAACATAATAAATATATATAATTATAGAATTCACTATATGCGTATGCAAATTCTTGCTAAAGCCTATTCAGCCACAAGAATTTAAAAGTCATTAAACGTTGCATATATATTACTCTATATATATATATATACTTTTTTGTATCCAACTTCTTCAGAAATATGTTTGTACTATAGCTTATTGAACCACAAGAATTTAAAAGTAAAATAGAGAAAGCATCAAACGGTACATATATATTACTCTATATACTTTTTTTTAAATGAAATTTCTTCAAAAATATATTTGTACTCCACCCTGTTGAACCACAAAAATTAAAAGTAAAATAGAGAAAGCATCAAATGGTGCACATATGACTCTACATATATATTTTGCATCGAACTTCTTCAGAAATATATTTATATTTTTCTCTCTTTTTTTCCTTTTCTGTCCTTACATGTTACTATGTGGTTTGTGAGAGTTCAGGACAGAAAAGACCTGATATTCGATGTCACAAATCACATGCTGCAATCTGACATCTGAGGTGGATCTGTTTTGCTTTTCCACCCCCGGCACGTGGTCATCACGTGTTCTCTTCCACTATAAGCTCCTGTATACGTCTGCTGCTATAACTGCCATTCCATCTAAAATTTGCTCCATAACTTAATTCTGAAAGTAAACTTGTACTAGTGTCTTTAGTTTATTTTTCTTCTGTAATATAATTTGTAAAATTATTTGTGTATTTGGATTTGCCTGAAAGAACTAATACTGTATTTGTTGCAAAATTAGTTATAGAAAACGACGTGTTGTACCGAAGAATTATTGGCAACTAATTATGTACTTTGTTGCATGAACTGAGGCATCGCTTTTCTCGTATGCATAATCATCCATGAAAAAAATTTGAAGACGTCTAGTTTTTTTGATTTCTCACTCGTGTACTCACGTTGGGGCCAGACTAATTCGAATTAAGTATCACATTGGGGATAAAACGCTCCCTAACAAAGGCGACTACATAGCCGGGACTCGAACTCAAGAGCTCTGGTTAAGGATGAAGGAGTACTTATTACTCCGATCCACCGCAACCCTTGTTAGTGAAGACGTCTAGTTGGATAAAAGAAATCAAATGATAACTCCCCAAACTTTTTTACCAGAGAAAGGTATTCTAACAGATCAATACATCAGTAAAAAGAAATTCTAATACTTGTTTTGTCGATATCAAATGGGGTATTTTAATCAATTTTGGCTAAAAAACACGAAATATAATTTCTTTTACCATTTCACGATAATTATCATGTGTTAATTCGAATTTCGAAGTAACTTTTTTTGTGCAAAAAACAATAAGAAAGAATGAAAAACATTAGAAGACAAGTCAAATGGAAATAAAAGAAATAAAAATCGCGCAGTTTACTTCTCAATTATTTGTTTAAAATAGTTGGCTATCAATTTATTTTCGACATAATTTTTAGCCTACTGCTCTTTTCTACTAGTATATAAATTTATTGCCTAAGACTAACTTTTTTTTCAATTACAAAAATCCAGTGGCTGCTTTTGCCATTTACTGAGTTAGTTCAACATCGAGTATGATAAGTAATAAACAAAACAAAAAAAGATCCGATGTACGATACCAAAATCAATTATGTACGTAGGACTTTATTTTTATTTTTTCGTTCTTTGGACTTTATTATTCATAGTGTCAAGCTTCGCGATCTTACGACAATGTGCTTAGATTGAGGTAGATATCTTCGATCAATATAATATTTAATAGAATGTTGATTAAATTTTCATGACTAGATGAAGATTCTTTGTACCAACAAATTTTTTAATTAATTTTAACAACTAACTATTTAATATGAGAAATCAATAACTCATCCATCGTTAGTTAGCACTTAGTGGGCGTTTGGATATAAGAACTGTAAAATTTCGAAAAAATTAAGTGAAAATGGTATTTAAAAATTAAAATTGTGATGGGACATGAATATAATTTGGAGATGCTTTTGAATTTTTGTGAGTGATTTAAAGTAAAATTTTGAAAAATAAATTTTTTTGAATTTTTTAAAATTTCGAAATTCAACTTCGATCAAGTTAAATTTAAATTTTCATGAACAAGCACTAATTTCCAAAAAAAAAAGTAAAAGAAGATTGAAAAAATTTGAACATTTGCATCTGTACCCGCCTTTTATATCACGTTTTAACTTGTGCCCGCTTTGCAAGAAAAATTACAAGCTTATCCACTTTTTCGCGTAACTTCAGCACACGGGCCTGAAGTAGCAAAGGCAATCACGCAAAACTTCAGCATTCTAGTAGACGGGCCTGAAATAGCAAAAATTGCTGAACTAAGTATGCTGAAGTTTTTGTTTGTAATTGTTGAACTTAAGCATAGTATCTGAAGTTTTGTTCTCTATTTGCTGAAATTTTTGTTTGTAATTGCTGAACTTAAGCATGATAGCTGAAGTTTTGTTCTCTATTTGCTGAAGTTTTTATTTGTAATTGTTGAACTTAAGCATAGTAGCTGAAGTTTTGTTCTCTATTTGCTGAAGTTTTTGTTTGTAATTATTGAACTTAAGCATTTTCGTAGCTGAAGTTTTGTTCTCTATTTGCTGAACTTCGACATGTTTTAGCTGAAGTTTTGTTCCATATTTGCTGAACTTCAGCATATTTTATGCTAGTGCAGATAATAAGTTTATCATAAGTAGAATTAGTAACTTCAAAAACTAGATAATGATTTAGCACAACAGGTTAAAATGCATTGATAATGTACAAAGCTGAATCCAAAAAAAAAATAGAATGTGAATTAAAGGAAATGGACTTACATTTACATACATGTACGTACTTACTTCAGAAAGTTATTTATAATTTATTTTTAAATAATATGATAAATATATTTAAGACAATCATTCGCATGAACAGAAGTTTCATAGCAGCACCAACAACAATAGAAGAAAGAAAACGAAGAAGAAGAAGAAGAAGAAGAAGAAGAAGAAGAAGAAGAAGAAGAAGAAGAAGAAGAAGAAGAAGAAGAAGAAGGAGAAGAAGGAGAAGAAAACGAAAGAAGAGAAGGAGGAGGAGGGGGAGAAAGGGGACTGAAGTTATTTTAAAAGTGAGTATAAGTTAAAACTTTTTTTAAAAAGTGGATATATATTAAATGAGAGCGACCAAATAAGGCGCTCCGTGCAATTTTTACAAATTTCTTACGGCCAAATTGGCCCTTAGCAGTATTCTGATTAGTCTCAGTTTGTCTAACATAATTTCTTTTTTAATACGCTTATTCCTGGGAGAAATTTAAAAATAGCCAGATTTACAACTGGTCATTGAAAAATAGCCACAGTTTCAAAAGTAATCGAAATTTAGCCAATGTTTATGTAAAGATAAATCTGAGCGAAATATTGTTCAAAACCCGGAAAATACGCCTGCATATTATACGGGAGTTCCAGCATAAGTATGCTTGAACTCTCACATATTATACGGGAGTTCCAGGATAACCATGCTGGAACTCCCGTATAATATGCGGGAGTTCAAGTATAATTATGCTGGAACTCCCGCATAATATACTGGAGTTCCAGCAAGTATAAATGTCCAGTATAATATACTGGAGTTTGAAGCACCGGTGCTCCAGTCTCCCGTATATTATACAGGAGTCAACAAAGTGTACCGGTCCAGCATAATATGCTGGAGTTCGTACACAGATGCACCCGAACTCCCGAATATTATACGGGACCAGTATCTGTTGCAGCAAATAGTGGCTATTTTTCATTGACTTCGTAAACGGTGACTATTTTTCATTGATCAGTCCGAAAACTGGCTATACCATAATATTTTTACCTTATTCCTTTGAGCACCGTGTTGTCTCGGTGTTCTCTAATATTTGAAGTTATATTTTTCCTTTTTGTGCTTCTGATTTTATTACAGATTACAGATCTCCCCTGGCACAAAGTCATGCTACTTTTATTGCTTAACATTTATTTTCATTGTTGAGAAATTGGACGAGGGAATAATCCAAATCGTGGGTGGTGATTGGCATCTAGTAAGCTCACCCAACTAATAGAACCTTTTGAATTCTATTTAATTCAAAATTAAAAAATAATACATTCATTTAATTAATAAAACTCTGATATAAACACAATTGTAATATAGCATATTCATCAGCCATACTACTATGTTTAGGAGCCAAACTCTCGAACTCTTCTATTCCTACTAGGACTACTCTCTCTAAATATGAGGACGGTGATATTATTGAAAAAATTAGTTTTAATATCTCAAAAAGAATTGTCAAAAATCATGTCTAGGTTCATTCTTTTAATATTATATTAATGAATCTTTATTACACTAATTATTTTGAATAATTATTAATATTTATAACAGCTAATTTAATAAATTTGAATTCATTCTTTGACAAATAAAATCAGGCAATAGAATGATAATAACTTATATTAGATGCATCCGCTATAGCCTTAATGTTATAATGGCTTTACCGTTTCTTAGCCCTAATGGCATTTTCTTTAACATATTGGAAAATTGAAAAAGCCTTAATGGCTTTATGCATTTGAATGTTTTCTGACAAGATAGTCTATCTACTTTAGACTATACAAATATACCTCTTTGTTTCATCTTGAAAAAGTAATGAAAAACAAAGTAAAACTTTTCTATTATCTTGCTGGATTATCTTTGTTAGACTTTGTTGTTTCTGCTCCTAGTTTATACTAGAAGAGTTTGTTGAATTCTGGGGGATACACTTAATTTTTGAGTGCTGCTATTCGGCCAAACTCAGTGTGGCCCAAAAATGACCACACCAGTGAAATACCAGTAAAGCCCTTGTTTTTCCGTTTGGCTTAATGGCCCTTTTTTCCCTCCAAAATATTTCCCTTCAAAATTAGTTAATAATTTTTTATTATTCTAACGGAATGGCCTACATCATTACATCATTCCCTCCAAAAGATCATGCCATACATCATTACAGAAACTCAAGCAGGTTTTATACCAGGGCGGAAGATAGCTGATAACATCATACTTGCCCATGAACTTGTTAAGGCTTATAGCAGGAAGCATATATCCCCTAGGTGTATGATGAAGGTTGACATGATGAAAGCATATGACTCAGTTGAGTGGGTGTACTTAAAACAGTTGCTAGAGTATCTATGTTTTCCCACAAAATTCATCAATTGGGTGACAGCTTGCGTAACTTCAGTGAGCTATTCAATTATGATAAATGGGGAATTAACAAAGCCTTTTAAAGCTGCTAAAGGACTCAGACAGGGTGATCCCATATCACCATTCTTGTTTGCAATTGCAATGGAATATCTAAGTAGGCTGCTCAGAGGTCTGAAACATAATAAGGAGTATAGGTATCATCCTAGATGTGGTAAACTAGATATAACACACCTCAGCTTTGCAGATGATTTACTGATGTTTGCTAGAGGGGATTACAAATCTGCCACTACATTACATGCCTGCTTCATGCAGTTTTCTGTTGCATCTGGACTACTAGCTAATCCTACTAAGAGTGCAATCTATTTTGGAGGAGTTACACAGGATACTAAACAGGAAATACTACAGAAGACTGGATACTCACTTGGGGAGTTACCTTTCAAATACCTAGGCATTCCCCTAGATACAAAGAATATAACAGCTATGCAATGGCAACCACTGATTGACAGAATAATTGCAAGAATTTCATCTTGGACTACTAGAAAATTATCTTATGCTGGTAGGGTACAGTTAGTCCAAACAGTCATTTTTGGGATACAATCCTATTGGTCTCAAATATTCACTACTCCAGCTAAGGTGATGAAGTGATTGAATCATACTGCAGAAGTTACATTTGGTCTGGTAATAATACAATCACTAAGAGAGCTTTGATAGCATGGGATAGAATGTGTTTACCTATATCTGTTGGAGGGTATAATCTTCTGAACATCAGAATTTGGAATAGAGCTGCTATCAGTAAAGTCTATTGGGATTTGGCAAAGAAAAAAGACAAGATGTGGATGAAATGGATCCACACATACTACATAAAAGGTCAAAACATAATGGAGATGGACATACCACAACAGGCCAGCTGGATGGTGAGGAAGATCATAGAGGCTAGAGAGATAATTCAGCAACTGCCTACAACTCAAATCAGTCAGAGTAGTATCAAGCAGATCTATCTAGGCATGCTGGGAAATCATAGCAAGGTGACTTGGAGAGCCTTAATGTTTCACAATGATGCTAGGCCTAAAGCAAGATTTACCATGTGGATGCAATGTCATGGTAGATTAATGACAACAGATAGACTTGCAAAATGGGGAATACAAGTGAGTACAATATGTTGTTTGTGCAATGAAGCAGATGAAATACACACACATCTGTTTAGTGAATGCAGTTTTGCCAAAGCAATATGGGGAAGACTTATGCAATGGCTACAACTCCAGGTGAATCTCAATCTTGATTATGCACAGATGATGGCATGGATAACAGCAAAATCTAAGGGGAAGTCATGTGCAGCCAAACTACTGAAAATGGTATATGCAGAATATGTTTATGGACTGTGGAGGGAGAGAAATAATAGAGTATTTGAGGGGACAAGCAGGACTACAGAGCAGATAGCAAGAGAAATGGCATGTGTTTGTAACATTCGAGCTCAAGGAGGAACGAGAGCAAAACTACAGCAGCTTAGGTTCTGAAAACTATGTAGCAACTAACCAGCTTGTGTATGATTTTCTTATGTACTGCTCATAGTATAGGTTAGATTTAGATAACATGTAGAGAGTAAGTGAGTAGAGGATGACTCTACTGATTTGTAAAGGCCTCTTTTGGTGATTAATGAAAAATATAATTACCAAAAAAAAACTTTTGATTATTCCAAAATATTGATCCCATAAATCATCATTCTCTCAGCATGGGATGATAAAAGGCCTTCGTATATACGTATGACAGCCTTCGTATATACGCTCAAGGCATTTTTTTAATATAATTATGTTTTTTTAAATATAATTATGTATTTTTGTTAAATACAATTACATATTTTTTTTAATTAAATGCAATTTATACGGATGGGAAGATCAAAGGTCTATTATATATATCATAACATATACTTATGTTAAGATAGCTTTCATTAAACAAATAATTCACCACACTTCCCTTAACCTAAACATGAATACTAACCGAGAAATTAGTTTGGACCTAAAACCCGAATAACAGTCTAGAAACTAGGTCGGATCAACTAAGGAATGCATTACACATATTATTAGGGTTGAATTCGGACGACAATTTGATGAATGAAAATGAATCGATCGACATTGATTCAGACGGCAACTTCAATGATGGAGAAAATCTTGCTAACGATGTTGTTGTTGTTGCTGCTGCTGCTAATGATGATGATGATTACGACGGCCATTATTTAGAGAAAGAGGGAGAAGTTGGAGAGGACAGGGAAATGCCTAATGAGTTCAATGAAGAACATCTTATAATTGGTCCAATTACTGGGATGCGGTTCAGTAGTAAGGATGTTCTGTTTGATTTTTACAAAGAACATGCAAGATTATCGGGTTTTTGCATTATCAAAAGAACATCCAACAAAAAGGTGGTGATATTATTAGGTATGTGCAATATGGTTGTGATAGATCTAGGAAACCAAGGAATAAGCATGTTACCAAAAGGAGGAACTATCGTGCTAGAATAAATGGAATTTTGGAGGAGAATGGTTCATGGCATGTTTCAAAGGTGGGAAAAAAACATAATCATCAATTGGAACCAGCACTATCGCGATTGATGGCTGGATACAGATCGCTTAGCAAGTCTCTTAAGAGAACTCTTGCAGCCAAAGATATTGTTGGCTTAAGACCCTCAAAAAATATAAGAGTCGCTGAAGTACTTGCTGGTGGCCCCGAAAATCTGGGTTGTACACCAAAGGATTGTAGAAATTATATCTTGAATAGTAGAAAGCTTCAGTTGCAAGAAGGGGATGCACAATCATTACTCAAGTTCTTCAGTGACATGCAGCAAAAAGATAGGGAATTTTACTACTCCGTAGATGTGGATAGTTTTGGTCGACTTCGTAATGTCGTATGGGTTCATTCACAATCTAAGGTTGCATATGAGGAGTTCCATGATGTAATATGCCTTGATACCACATACCTTGTGAATCGATATAATATGCCATTTGCTTCATTTGTTGGTGTCAATCAGCATAGGCAGTCCATACTTTTGGGATGTGCTCTTATGTCTAGTGAGGATATAACAAGTTACAAAATGGTGCTATTTACATGGCTTGGGGCTCTAAACAATGTTCATCTATTAGCTATCATGACTGACCAATGTGATAGTATTAAGGCTGTCATCAGTGCTATGATGCCAAATACAATACATAGATATTGTATATGGCACATATTCGCAAAGTTGCCTACGAAGTTAAGCGGAGTTCTTGATGGTAAGATTGCAAAGGAAAAATTTAAGGCTTTAGTCCTTGATAGCATTAACGTTGCTGAGTTTGAGAGACGATGGACTGATTTTATTAAAAATATAACTTAGAGGAAAGGGATTGGTTTTATAAGCTTTATTTGGAGAAGGAGAAATGGGTTCCGGTATACCTAAATGACCACTTTTGGGCTGGGATGTTGTCCACACAAAGAAGTGAAGGAATGCATGCTTTCTTTGATGGATTCATCACCCGGCAAAGCACTTTGAAGCTAATTGTTCAGCAATATGAGTTAGCTATAAGAGCTAAGTTCGAGAAAGAATTGGAAGCTGAATATAGGTCAAGGTGCTTTGAACCAAAATGTTTATCTGAATTTGCATGGGAGGAAAATTTTCAAACATTTTATACTCGTGAAAGAGCTGGGGTGGAGAATTACATTATCTCAGATTATTCGTTAAGGAGTTTTAACACTAGAGATCCATTTGTATTCACGGTTGAATATACACCTATTGGCGAATATCTAAGTTGCAGCTGCAAGTGGATTGAAACAAGAGGTATTCTATGATGCCATATACTTAAGGTGTTGTCTCATAAGAGGATTAATAATGTTAATGAGAGGTATATATTGAGAAGGTGGAGAAAAGATGTTGTTTGTCCGCACTTGAAACATTTCTTTCTTGGAGGTTACCCACGTATGACTTCTGAATACATGATGTACAGGGAAATATTAAAGCATTTTGAATGGGTTTGTGATACAGTATTGGAGACTGAAGTGATGAGGAGATATATTAAGTATCATTTGAACAGATTGGAGCATGACCTTTGAATTGGGATGATGATCAAATGATAATTCCAGATTGGGAATTTGAAGATACACATGATGGTGTGGGTGAGGGTGTGGGTGAGGGTGAGGGTGAGGGTGAGGGTGAGGGTGATGGTGAAGGAAGAAATATAAGAGATCCTAGATACGTAGCTTCTCATGGACGTCCAAGGTTGAATAGATATAGATGGCGAATTGATTCATACTTTAGAAGTTCACAAACGACTGGTGGAAGTGGAGTTAGAGGTAATAGGAGGGGTAGAGGTGGTGGTAGAGGTGTTGGCGGAGGTGTTGGCAGAGGTGGTGGTAGAAGTGGTGGTAGAGGTGGTGGTAGAGGTGGTGGTAGAGGCCGTGGTAGAGGGCGTGATAGAGGTGGTGGTAGAGGTGGTGGAAATACTGGTCTAGCGGAGGGAATTGAGGTAAAGTATAACAAATTATTATTATATTTTTTTCCGAAAAATACATTTCTTATTAGTGTTATTTACTCTATACAGCAAGATGATGCAACAGTACAAGCACACAGTAGCTTGCCTGATCTTAACGATGAAGCAGACTGGGAGATAGAAGACTTGACCATTTAGTTTGAGATTATTTAAGTTTGAATCTTATTTAATTTGATTTGATATAGATTTTTTTGATTTTTTTGACATTTTTTTGTAATAATTTAAACGTGTGATATAATTATCATTGTTAAATATTTCTTCATTTTATTGTTACTTCATTTTATCGGACTACACTAACAAAATGTGATTAGAAGTGAAAGACTTCATAACATTATAATCAGTTCAAACTAAGATCTAAAACATTTGTTACTCTATATACTCCATAAACTCCATAGGGTTTAGGGTTTAGACTTCATAACATTTGTTACTCTATATACTTTTATCACATCTTCTTACTAGGCCAAGGATCAACCCATCTTCAGAAGCACAATTAGAGCACATAGATATTTCCCTTTTAAGCTTCAAGCTTAAGCATTAATGACATTTTAACAAATACCATGCTTAGTGACTTCAAGCTGAAGCATTAAGCAGTCATGTTAACAAACACACATGGCATTATGAAAGATTCACATCACGAAACATAAGAAAATTAAAACTAACCAACAAACATAATTGTCAAAACATGGCATAGCATGATTGTCAAAACACGCCATGTAACATAATTGTTAAAACATGGCATAGCATGATTGTCAAAACATGCAATCAAACAATGCCGTGTACCAGAATTTGTCCAAAAATGCAATTTACCAGAATTGTTTAAAAAACCACAATTGTACTAATATTTCAATACAAATTTAGCAACATGTGATGCACACCTAAATTCAGAATTCTCAATTGCTGATCTGAGAACTTTATAATCTACATTCGTCAATGCCTCGATTGTGATTTTCGCAACAGCCGGAGACTTTGCCACAAGAAGCTTCAACAGTTGCATGTGAGGACTTATCCCTCGCAGCCTCCTAATCACAATTTTTCTGAGGTTGATGAATGTTGTTTCTACAAAACTTGCTTCCAAATCAATGTTATCACCTGCCATAGGTACACAACAAGATTTCACCTACGAAATAATTTAAAAAAACACCAAATGATTTCAGCACCTAAGAAGTCACTATGGAATGAGAACGTAAGAATATAACCAAATGTTAAGTAATAGAGTAACCTTGATTTCCATATGTTCTAAACATGGGAAGCTTTTCATCAAAGACAAAGCACAGGCAATGTAATACAATTCATCGAAATAAAGACCAGACAGGTAAAGATTTTTGACACAGCCAACACGAAAGGGGAGATTAGTCGGTACATCTCCTGCACCTGCAGCCATTAACTAGAAAGAACATCCCAAATAAAAATGATGGCACATATACCACAATATAATCGATCTATGAAAAAGAACTAGACTGAAGTTATGAAGCACATTTACCTTGAGGATATGGTTATCCAAATGGAGATGCTCTACCGCAGATAAAAACTCAAGAACCCTAGTATAGTCAGGTATTGCTTCCAGGACTAAGCCTCCCCTAAAAGCAAGTGATACTTGTGCCAGAAGAGGAACATTTCTTAAACTGATAGCCCATACTCTGCCTGTGAAGTCAAGGGACTTCAATTTGGGGGCATCAATAAAAATGACACCAGACTAATTATTTGAGATCAGAAGCACCAATTGCTCGAAAAACGGCCACTGAGAGATTAAGGTTCCAAACAATGTGTACTCGATTGTAACATTGATAGCTTAAGGCAAAGTAACCTATCAAATCCTGTGTAGGCTGTCGGATGATTTATTGAACAATCTTCAAGAGATAGGTGCCTCAAAAGCACACATTTGAAAAATAAAGCAGGCAATTTGTATGGTGTCGTCCTATACGGAAATTTAATATTGAGATGTTTAATACCATTTTCAATGAGAAACCCTAACAACTGTATAAAATAAAAAAATTCCTCCGAATACGGAATTAAGAGGGTAAAGTATTTAACAGGTCCTCGATAATGGTTCAAAATATGGCGGATTATATTTTCAAAGTAAGCAAGTTGGTGCATTTTTCAAAGGGTTCGATCAAGAGTTAGTTGTGGAATTCTACACCATGTATATCTCTATTTCCTGGATAAGATGCTTGTTCTAACAGCATCTTGTAAAGGCATCCGTATAAGAATATGATCAATAACATCATCAGGAAGGTTGCCTAGTATATCCAAAGGTAAAGTTCTAACACAATTCTTTCTTCCGACTGGAGCCATCATATTACGCTTAGGATTATAGGCAAAACAATGAAGATTAGGATACATGAAAGTTAAGATTACGATTATGGAAAAAGAAGAAGAGTAAGAAGCAATAAACCTGTTAAAATTTTGAAGATGGAGTGCCAAAAGACCATGGGCGGATCAACTCCAAAAGCGAAATTTTGGGGATATCGATTAAACAATCCCTAGGTAGATATGTATACAACCCTAATTTAGAATTCCAATGTATATAAATGAACGTCTAAAATGCAACAAAATTATAATCGGTTCGTTGTTTAAGTAAGCGTATGTATGAGGCAGGCGTCTCGAGATCGAATCTCACCTTTAACAGGGTGTATTCTAATTTTTTCCAATCAAGCCAATCATCTTTTTTTTTAAAAAAAAAAAGGTTAATCCATTATTTAAATTCTTTCCAATCAAGCCAATCATATTTTTTTTAAAAAAAAAAAAGGGTAAACCAGTAATTTCACTAATATGATTGTAGTAAGGTAATTATATCATTGTGGTTCGTAGTAATGTCGACTGTTTATATAATAGCCATTTATATTAAGGTCATACGTATCGGCCTATAGCAACCATATAAGTCATTACACTAATATGATTATAGTAAGGTAATCATATCGTTGTCGTTCGCAGTAATGTCGACCGTTTATATAATGGCCGTTATATTAAGGTCATACGTATCGGCCTATAGCAATCATATAAATCCACTCACTAATATGGTTGTAGTCGTATGACGTATGATAATTACATCATTGCGATTCACAATAATTGATCGTCTACATATTTTTATTATTAAGGTCATACGTATCGGCCTATAGCAACCATATAAGTAATTTCACTAATATGATTGTAGTAAGGTAATTATATCGTTGTGGTTCGTAGAAATATCGACCATTTATATAATAGCCATTTATATTAAGGTCATATGTATCGGCCTATAGCAACCATATAAGTCATTACACTAATATGATTGTAGTAAGGTAATTATATCGTTGTGGTTCGGAGTAATGTCGACCGTTTATAAAATAGCCGTTTATAGTAAGGTCATACGTATCGGCCTATAGCAACCATATAAGTTACCCACTAATATGATTGTAGTAAGGTAATTATATCGTAGTAGTTCGTAGTAATGTCGACCGTTTATATAATAGCCATTTATATTTAAGGTCATACTTATCGCCCTATAGCAACCATATAAGTTCATTCACTAATATGATTGTAGTAAGGTAATTATATCGTTGTGGTTCGTAGTAATGTCGACCGTTTATATAATAGCCATTTATAATAAGGTCATATGTATCTGTCACATCCCAAACTACCCCCTAGACGTGACAGGCACCCAGCTAACACCGCCTGCCAGGCGAACCCCTTGTTTAACCATTTACACAAACACTGAGAGAAAAAGTATAGGCCTAAAGTATTATTAATAATTAAAGAGATAGCGAGCATCGCTCAATATCTTAGTCAATTGATAGAAAAACCAACAATCACTCAAATAATAAAACTCTAGCCCAAATCTCACACTAAGACCATGGAGCATCTAACAGAGTAATATGAGTTTTATTGACGGGTATGCAAACCCAAAAAAAGAAAAAAAAAAGAAACACTAACATGAACTAAGCAAGTCTAAATGAAAGCCTCCACGAACAATGCGGTGGCGCACCTCAACAATAGGTTCCACCCGAACAACTCGTCAGCCACTAGCTCTATTTCCTGCAATGGTATCTGCATAGGGATGCAGGTAAGGAGTGAGTTATACGCAAATATAACCTAGTAAGATCCTCGACCCGCCACTTTAAATACCTCTGGAACAAGTGTTAGAAAATACAAACAAACTGCAACACGAATGATATAGTAAATATGATAATTATACAGTAACTCAATATGTATGTATCACCATAGTTATTAAGAATTAACCAATAAGGATACCCACTAAGAATTTATCGTAATTGCAGTGAAAGAAATTTACCAACACACCTACGAGTCTACAACGGCACCACAATGCCTCAAATATATAACAGAGCATACACAATGCTCGGGTGATGTACAAAGGCATACACAATGCCNTAGGTATATATGCAATTGCCCCTGTATATTAGGTCTTTTCATGTGGGCCACCAGAAAAATACATATATATGGGCCTAGCTCTAGCTTTTACCACATATTTTATCCCAATTGCTTTATTATCTAACCATCAGATATAATTATAAATTAGGACCATTAATCATTTCAATAAATTTTAAAACTCTTTAAGTAAATCAGTATATATAAAAATTTTCGGTTATTACAGTAGCGGCCTATAGCAACCATATAAGTCCATTCACTAATATGATTGTAGTAAGATAATTATATTGTTGTGGTTCGTAGTAATGTCGATCGTTTATATAATAGCCGTTTATAGTAAGGTCATACGTATCGGCCTATAGCAACCATATAAGTTCATTCACTAATATGATTGTAGTAAGGTAATCATATCGTTGTGGTTCGGAGTAATGTCGACCGTTTATATAATAGCCGTTTATAGTAAGGTCATACGTATCGGCCTATAGCAACCATATAAGTCCNAACTCAACATCATGGCGCACAGCCGTATCAAACTCAATATCATGGCACACAGCCGTATCAAACTCAATATCATGGCGCACGGCCGTATCAAACTCAATGTCATGGCGCACAGCCGTATCAAACTCAATATCATGGCGCATAGCCGTCTCACACTATCAAACAATTTATAAAATAATATATTTTTTTATATAAAATAATATATTTGCGGCTAGTCTAAGACCATCGACTCTGCCAAGCGCACGCTTGTCCCAACACATGGACCGGGCAGAGAAAATATATTCTTAAAACGGATTTTAGAAAAGCAAGCATCAAAGCTTAAAGTCCCACTTACCTCGCTAACGGGAAGTTCTCCAACCTTGCAACGTCTAGAAAACCAACCAAATGGCCTCCAATGACTTCAATTTATCCAAAGTATTGAATAACACGTCCTAATTAATTTACGTGAATAATTTCCATAATCTCAAGAGGAATCAAAATCAATATCAACCCCTAATCCAATTAATAAATTATTGTCATTGGTCAACAGTAGTGCTTCAAAAGTGCCGAAACAGTAGTAGCTGCACAAACTATACCATAACTTGTACCATATAGTTTATATTACTTTATCATTGCCTTCATAATTACTTGCAATCATTACATCATGATTGACAATTATACACTATGTACTTAATAATAAGTACATCCAATACTGTAATTCTTAAATAGGTTCAATTCACTGTATAAGTGTACAAAAATCCTTGTTCGTCCAAAATTCCCATCTCATATTTACTCTTTGCCAGCTAACACTCATTAGTTCCCTCATTATTATCCAATCAGCATTCAATCATTATATTTTCATAAACCATAGTGAAAGTTGTAATCAATATCCAGAATACTCTTCTTGCAAATTGAATTCCATGTACCATTGTAAGAATTAATACCTGGTGCTTTTGGGTTCTTCCACGCCAAATTATAGTTCACTGCCTCTAGTCTCTTGTTCCGCCGTCGGTCTGGCCTCCTGTATTCTCTTTTATCAGGGTTTTCTTTTCCTTCCATTTCGTCTGATTGTAGTAAATAAGATCACAATTTTTTTTTGATCTGTATATTAGGGTAAAAATTGCACGGGGCGTCCTATTTGGGCGCCACTCTTTAACCTTTAGTCGCTTTGTCTTTTTGTTTGCGTCCGTACCCACTTTTTAAAAAACTTCAGCTTCCCTTTATAACTGAGAAACTTCAGCTCTAGAGCTAAAGTTTTCGGGTTACTAAACAAAAACTTCAGCTCTAGAACTGAAGTTTTTATTTTATAACTGGAAAACTTCAGCTCTAGAGCTGAAGTTTTTATAAAGAGCTGAAATTTTTATTTTATAACTGGAAAAACTTCAGCTCTAGAGCTGAAGTTTTTATTTTATAACTGGCAAACTTCAGCTCTAGAGCTAAAGTTTCTATATTGTAACTAGGAAACTTCAGCTCTACGCGGCGTTCAGAACCAGTCTTGAAGTGAATGAATTAGAAAGAAGTAAGGAAATGAGACGACTCTTTCTTGAACTATATCATAAACAGATCTTCCCCTCCACACCAATCACGAGTTTTTCTCTATTCCTCTCGTATATCGTCGTAACGCCCTTAATGCTAGGTTTTGAAAAAGACTTTTCATGTCATTCCCATTTAGGTCCGATTCGGATCCCTCCGTTGTTTCCTTTTCCTTCCGCACCTTTTCCTCGAAATGAGAAAGAAGATGGTACACTTGAATTGTATTATTTAAGCTAGAGCTGAAGTTTCCTAGTTACAACATAGAAACTTTAGCTCTAGAGCTGAAGTTTTTATTTTATAACTGGCAAACTTCAGTTCTAGAGCTGAAGTTTTTCGGTTACAAAGACAAAAACTTCAGCTCTAGAACTGAAGTTTTCCAGTTACTAAACAAAAACTTATAAAATAAAACTCCAGCTCTAGAGCTGAAATTCGCGAGTTACAAAACAAAAACTTCAGCTCTAGAGCTGAACTTCAGGCCCGACTACTAAAATGCTGAAGTTTTGTGTGATTGCCTTTGCTACTTCAGCCCCGTGTGCTGAAGTTATGCGAAAAAGCGGGTACGCTTGCAATTTTTTT
>MU751362.1:47065-79379 GCA_026770625.1 Nicotiana glauca
TGGTTCGTAGTAATGTCGACCGTTTATATAATAGCCGTTTATATTAAGGTCATACGTATCGGCCTATAGCAACCATATAAGTTCATTCACTAATATGATTGTAGTAAGGTAATTATATCGTTGTGGTTCGTAGTAATGTCGATCGTTTATATAATAGATGTTTATAGTAAGGTCATACGTATCGGCCTATAGCAACCATATAAGTTACCCACTAATATGATCGTAGTAAAGTAATTATATCGTTATAGTTCGTAGTAATGTCGACCGTTTATATAATAGCCGTTTATATTAAGGTCATACGTATCGGCGTATAGCAACCATATAAGTCCATTCACTAATATGGTTGTAGTCGTATGACGTATGATAATTACATCGT
The DNA here is from genome assembly GCA_026770625.1 of Nicotiana glauca. Lineage (NCBI taxonomy): Eukaryota > Viridiplantae > Streptophyta > Magnoliopsida > Solanales > Solanaceae > Nicotiana > Nicotiana glauca. Next base: position 47,442 of record MU751362.1, read on the forward strand.
TGCGATTCACAATAATTGATCGTCTATATATTTTCATTATTAAGGTCATACGTATCGGCCTATATCAACCATATAAGTCCATTCACCAATATGATTGTAGTCATATAGCCTAAGCTAATTATATCATTATGATTCATAGTAAACTCGACCTTTTATATAATAGGCACCTATATAACTTCATTAATTAAGGTCATATATATTACCTTATTTTTATAGTAGTAAATATATAATTATATATATTTTTATTGGTTAATCTTAATTATAATAAAAGGGAAATCATGATAATTTTAGGACTAATGTATTCTAGCTTCTTTTTTAGGAAGGAAAACAAGAAGACATTTTTTGACTAAAATGTTAAATATAAATTTCGGAGGGAAACAAAGGGAAAAGTAAAAATATAATTGGAGGGAAATTGAAAGTTTTTACTCTTTATATATCTCTTAAACGCAAGAACAACATCTCCAACTATCTAAACAAAATAGATACCATAAACATGAATGCTAACGTATGGATTGAAAAAGAATTTTATCCATGATTTCGGATGAAGGTGCCCAAATCGTACATTAAGCGTGATTTTCTGGTAATTTTATTTTTCTTAAATTTTCATGATTTGATAATTGTTGATTATCCCAACTAGCCATGAACCCTGAAACCTATCTATACATTATGTTCTTGCAGTTTATTCCAAAGAGATTCTGTGGATATCTTCCTCCTATTTCGGTTAAAACAATGCTTCGATGTAATGGGAAGGAGTGGGTTGTGACTCTCAAAAGTGGTGTTCGTAGAAGACTCATCAATGGATGGAAATAATTTATTGTCGACAATAATCTGAAGAAAGGGAATGTCCTTCTCTTTGAACTAGTTGAGCCTACATCAGGGGTTGTGATCTTCTCCGTTGAAGAGCTAGAATTAACTAATGCTTAACTTGATAATTTCATCTCTTTAGTTATATGTAATGACTTCAAATGGATCATAGTAATGGATTAATATGATTGTTCTTTATAATATTGATTGTGTTTTTTTTCATTTATTATTGTTATATTTTTTTTATTTCAAGAAGACTAATATTTTATAAATAGCCAATTAAAATTGGGAAGTCATTAAACAGTGTAGAAATCTCCTAATTTTTTTCTATCATTTTACAAACAAGAACAAGACTATGAAGATTTTTTTTTTTCCAAAAAAGTTTAAAAATCAACATTAATTTGCTCGTTAATCAAAACCTAAACCTAAACGTAAACTTAAACGAACCTAAATCAAAAGAGAACGTAAACCTAAACATAAATCTAAACCTAAACAAGGATCAAATAATATTTGTAAGGATACAATATGATGGGCCATATTATACAATCTTTACATGGATTAATCAAGTCTTCCAAGGTAAGACTATATGAGATAAAACCTATGAAGTGCACTTCCACTATATGGCAGAATTTTAAAAAATAAAATAAAACGAAAACAATCTGTAAAATGAAAACAATCTGTATAGTCACGGAGGAGTGTAATGGTGCATAGAGGAGTGAAATATACTACTGAAAAGTGTAATGGTTGCATGAAGGAGTGTAAGGGGCTACTGGAAAATACAATGGATGCCTGCAGGAGTGGAAGGGGCTGCTATTGGGAAGTATAATGGTTGCCTAGGGTATCTACAAAGAGACTTTAATTCCTACCGGAAAGTGAAAAGAGATTATAATCCTCCCTATATATTTTTTTGAAAATATGCTAGACCTACATAAGACAATCAAACTAGAAATACTACTAAGCATAACGATGGATAAGACCCCGATAAAGAAACTTGTTGAACAACCGCTGCATGGCTCACCTGTGAGTCATAACATCTTGTACCAAGATCTGAAGCGTGATTACACCAAGCTGAAGCGTGAGGTTACATAGTTGATTGAGAGGGTGGTTCGTGATAGTAGCATTGATTACCTCAAGAGTGTCGTGTTGGAAGAGCATCCCCTTACTTCGCTCTATACTATGCTTGACGATATGCCCACACCATCCGTCCATAATGGAGCTAAGAGCAATTCTATCATTGTTATCACTAGTGATACCGAGTCCGCCCCCAAGACCTCAAAGTCTCTTTCAGTGAACCAGAATATTGAGTAGTTCATGAATTATGAAGATTTATTTCATTTCTTTTTGATTATGTGTTTATTCGTCTATGAAGTTTTTTACCCCCTATGTTGATGTTTTTATTTTTTAAGTTATGTATTGGTGATGTTATCACCCAATCTCGTATTAATGAAGGAAATTATTATTATTATGTTTTGAATCTTTTTTATATTTTATATTTTTTTATGAACTTTTTTCAGATTATCTAGGGTCTTGTATTAGCAAGAATAGAGTTTGATAATACAACAAAAGGGTATAGAAAACCCTTCTAAAAACAGCGAGGCATAATGTTCATTTGATTAAAGTTAACAAAATAGTCCTATTGTCTTCAATATTCCAACTGTTCGTTTGATTCCTAATGAAATGAAAGTACTAATAATAACATTTGTAAAGATTAATTAAGTACTCTAAAATTGGTCAATTTATTTTCCAAATTAATATAGCACATTCAACTTATGACAACAACACTGGACAAATTGGAAAATATATTGTCAATAATTATGAAGATAGTTTAGTACTTCAAGAAGCAAAATATAGCACATACTGAACTTATGGAGATAGTTGATGAGTACTTGAAGATAGTTGAGTGCTTATGAATCAATGTAGTAGGGATTAAAACAAATTCAAAATGATAACACTTTGGCACTTACAAGATTCCACCAATATAGACAAATTAAAATATTCAGTTCATTTCAAAATATTAAAAAAAAAAAATTATATTCTTATTTCATTCCAACATGGAGTACAAAAGACAAAGGCTTTGGCATCTATTCTACAGAGATTGAATGCGGCAACCAGTAACACATCAAACTAAACAATCAAACTGATAATAACCAAAATAAACAATAATCAAACTAAATAATTTTTTGAAATTTTCATCCCTACAAACATTCCAGCTAACAACACAGATGAACATAGCACTTTCATCAACACACGAACTTGAAGATTGTTCTTCACTGTAAACATTTTCTTTTTGAAATTCATTGAATGCTGTTACTGCTTCATCATAAGATTTGTAAGACTTGAAGATGTTTCCTTTGAAACCTATAACCAAGGGAGCACACTCACACCAAGAGTTGTATAATCCTGGCTTTTTACCACGAAATACCACATACACCTTCGATGCCGATATATTATCAGCTTGAGATCTATTTCTAAACTCATTAAAAGCTGCTATGGCTTCATCGTACGTTTTGAAGGCCTTGAAGATGCTGCCCTTAACACCAATAACCATAGGAGCACACCGATGCCAAGAGTTGTACAATCTAGGCCTCTTACCACGAAACACTGCATAAACTTTCGAAGCATTATTCCTCTTCATGTGGTCCATTCCTTAATCTAACCCTAAGAAAGATAAGAGATGAAGAAGAATAAAACAAAGATAGAAAAATGGGGTCTGGAAAAGCTCTTTAGGTTCGGCCAAATATATTAAGTGTTTAGGGTTAGAAAATGACCACTTTAACCATAAATATTAGTAGTTTAATTTTTATACGTATCTTTTCTAATTTTTAAACATATTTTCTCTAATATATTATCTATATATTTTAGTGTATTTCGATTAATTGGTATAGTATATGTAAATTTTAGTGTATTTCGTTTAATTAGTATAGTATATGTATATGTGCTTTATAAAAATTGATGAAGCATTCATCTTGGGAAGGTAAGACAATTAAATTAGTGAGAGAGAATTGTTGAAAAAAATTAATTTAAAACGAAAAATTTGCCAAAGGGTATATATGGAAAACGAAAATGCACAAATATCTATTATGCCCTCAAAAGCCGTGCGAAGTTACCATTATACCCCCATTCTGGATATTTGGGCCATTCTTCGTTTGGCCATATATATTTTTTGTTAATTTTTATCACGGTATGAGCGAAATATCCTTAAGAACAGTGTCTTTGACACACCTCAAATTACATCTTGTTCTCTATAATCCATTATTTTTCCAACAGATATTTCAAACCCTGCATTCAAAAGCTAGTCGCATTTACTGCTTACAATTTCAATAAATATATGACACAAGTCTTCAGTTATCACCAAAAACTAAATCAATAATTAATACACATTCTCATCTTAATTTTATGACTTAACCATTAAAAATATTTGTTATTTTTTCATTAGTTCACTAACCTTGTAAAAATAGACTGTATGAGGCCTTAAGGAGAAAGACAAAACAGGAAAATGAAAAGAAAAAAGACTAATTAAAAGAAGCCATTTAATTCCCTTCCCCGCCCTAAAGGAGAAAAGGAAAACCCAACTCCAATTTGGTTTGGACAGATAAGAGTGAAAGTCTGATCTTATCAATGAGAAGAATATTGTTTTAAAAAAGATTAGATCTGTGTCAATTGTCATACACATCATCATAAATCGTCAAATGCAAATTCAATGAAAGTAGCCATCTAAACAGATACGTCATGCATGTAAACATTATTAGAAGCTTAATAAAAATCATAAAATTATATGCTAAAAGATTTACTTGCAGAATACTTACCACGTATTTATGCAAAAATTACAGCTATATGGACTTGCATTATTGAATCCCGTATATTTTGTTGGGTCCTTAAGTACACCAATGAGCCTAAAGATAATAGGACTTAAGCCACAGTTAGGAGTGGCAAACGGGCTTGTCGGGTTGAATATAGTTCGGGTCGAAATCGGGTACTGAAAAAACGGATCAATTATCCGACCCGACCCATATTTAACATGGATAAAAAACGGGTTAATCGATGGATAATATGGGTAATCATATTATCCGTGACTTCTTGCATATAATCACTTTTGGGAGAATTCTTAGTCTCCCTAACTTGAGGAACCCCCCAATTTGAAGCTTTATAAATGTAAAAGTCAGACCCATTGATTATCCATTGGTTATCTATTTTCTAAATGGATTATGGTTCTTATCCATATTTGACCCGTTTTTAAAAAGTTCGTTATCCAACTCATCTTTTAGTGGATAATATGAATGGTTAACTATTTTGTTTTAACCATTTGCCCACTCCTAGCCACAATAGAGAATAATACATAACTCTAAAATATAATACTAGTACTATTTCTATAGCTTGTTGGGTCAAGATTCTAAAATCAAATTATACTGAAAAGTAGTTTTTTTTAAAAATATTTTAGTGAGAAACAGTATTTAAAAAATATTTTTGACCAGCAATTAGTGTTTGACCAAATTTTTATAAAGTACTTTTAAGTGTTTTTTTGGTAATTAATTTTTTTTTATTAATCACCAAAAGTGAAGGCATTACAAAGCATAGCTTAGCTACTCCCAACTAGCTAATTCTCATGAAGTTTACCGGAGAAAGACTATACTATCTTAGCATTCTAAACATATTGCTATGAGTGGTCTATGCTAGAAATACAACTTTTGTACCAGTGTCTTTATATTCCCTATGGCCCTAAAATTACATATGCAGACTATCTCCCTTGCCAAGCTTGTGTAATCTTTGAATGTTTCTTGAAATATTCTCTGATTCCTTTTTTCCATAGAGCATGTGTGTATATTCAGCATACATCATCTTGAGAAGTTTTGCAACAGCTGATTTACCTCTTGTGTGCTGACGAATGATCTGTAGTTGTTGCTTCCATGTTACACCACAAATGTTCCGTACCTTTGCCCATTGATTCAATCTGCACCACAACCTTTTAGCATAGTCACATTCAGTAAACAGATGATTCGTTGTCTCCAAGTTAGTATGACATTATACACATGAGTCATTTACATTGAGTCCCCATTTCTCAAGTATGTCTACAGTAAGTAATCTTCCTTGACATTGAAGCCACATTGTGATTATAGCCTTAGGTCTGGCAGCATTGCTACACATTAGGTTTCTCCAGTTAGTTTTGGGCAACATTGGAGTCAATTGAAGGTATATATGTTTAATGATGCTTTTCTTATCCTCTAATGGCTTTTGCAGCTGCATTATGATCTCCCTTGCTTCCAATATCTTCCTTACCATCCAGCTTGCATTCATAGGGATAGACATAAAGTATATGCACTGCTCCTTGATGTACACAGCATGAATCCACTTAATCCATATTTTATTTTCCTTGTGAGATAAATCCCAGAAAGTTTTGGCAATGGCAGCAGTATTCCAGATGTGAATGTTTCTTAGGTTAAGTGCACCAACTATCTTAGGTTGGCATACTTTATCCCAGGCAATGAGATCCCTCTCTGTGATTTCATTACCACCGGACCACATGTAACTTCTACAATAAGCTTCTATTAAGTTAATCACTTTGACTGGTAATAGAAATATTTGAGCCCAATATGATTGGATTTCAAACAGCACAGTCTGTATTAATTGGACCCTTCCAGCATAAGATAATTTTTTTGCATTCCATGAAGTAATCTTTGCTACTCCCTCCGTTTCAATTTATGTGAACTTATTTTTTTTTTAGTCCGTGCTAAAAAGAATGACCTCTTTCCCTATTTGGAAATAATTTACCTTTATGCAATAATTTATAGTCACACAAAATATATGTGCTTCATTTTACACCATAAGTTCAAAAGTCTTCTCTCTTTTCTTAAACTCCATGCCCAGTCAAATGGGTTCACATAAATTGAAACGGAGGGAGTACTATTTTTGTGATGAGAGATTGCCATTGTAACATATTTAGCTTCTTTGTGTCCAATGACACTCCTAGGTATTTGAAGGGCAGTTGACCTTGAGTATATCTCATATTCTGGCAGATTGCTTCTATAGTCCCTCTTTCCATACCTCTGCAGTATATAGCACTCTTATTTAGGTTTGCTTGCAATCCTGAAGCTCTTGAGAATGTTGTAAAGCATTCATGTAACCTTTGAGTTGAGGAAGTGTCTCCTCTAGCAAACAACAACAAGTCATCAGCATAATTTAGATGGGTTATGTGTAGTTTGCTGCATCTGGAATGGTATTTGAACCTCTTATCCTGGTGTAACTCATTAAGAAGCCTGCTCAAGTATTCCATAGCAATGACAAACAGGAAAGGAGAGATTGGATCTCCTTGCCTAAGGCCTTTAGCAGCATTAAATGGTTCTAGAGATTCTCCATTTAATAGAATGGTGTAGTTGACTGTTTTCACACAAGCCATTAACCATTTGACAAACTTTCATGGAAAATTCAAACCTTCAAGAACCTATTCCAAGTAAACCCATTCAACAGAGTTATAGGCCTTTTACAAATCAACTTTGATCATACACCTAGGTTTTAAGTATTTTTTTCTTAAAATACAAATCAACTTATGATGGGCACGGTGCCATTCTATATGCTGCATTGCATTCATGCATTGATATTTATCTGATTTTACTTGTCATAGTAGTTCTGTACTTTATTTCATCGGTGCGTTGCTTCATTATTAAATGTTCTAGACTGCCAGTTATAGCTTATTTTGTTTTATTTCATGATTTCTTACTCTCAGCCTTTATTTATGTTTATTACTCACTGGGTCGGAGTACTCACATTACTCCTTGCACCTTGCGTGCAGATCTAGGTACCCCACTGGCTGATTAAGGACTTGATTAGCAGCACAACATCATTCATGAGCGTCGAGGTAGCTGCAGGGAGTTCGCAGCCTTGATAGCTGCAGGGAGTTCGCAGCCTTGATCTCTCCCTTCTATCTCTATCCTTTGTTCCGTATTTTATCCTAGACAGACTTGTATTAGGTAAATATTCTGTATTAGAGGCTTGTGTTCGTGACACTGGATTCTATTGGACTATGTTGTGTTATTTTAATTGAACTTCCGCAGGCTTTATTGTAAAAATCAGAACTTGAATGTGATGACTTAGTAGAATTTCCTGTGTTAATTATCTAAAAATCTGAGTAAGAATTTGGGTAAACGTTGTATATGGTCGGGCTTGCCTAGTAGTATGTAGGGCGCCATGACGACCAGGGTTGTGGTCGTGACAAGTTGGTATCAGAGCCTAGGTTACTTGGTCTCGCGAATCATGAGTCGGTTTAGTAGATTCTCACGGATAGATATGGAGACGTCTGTATTTATCCTCGAGAGGTTGCAGAACCTTTAGGAAAAGCTTTATATTCTTGAAATTCTTGTCGTACGACTTTGTTGATCCGAGAACTAAACTTTTGTATTCTATTCTCTCGCAGATGGCGAGGACTCGCGCTATCGAACGTGGCAGACGACCACCAGTACCACCAACTGAGGCCACCAGAGGCCGTGGACGCGGTCGTGGTCATGGTCGAGGCAGACTGGCGAGGGCAGCACCTGTTAATCCACCAGCTGCCCCAGTTCAGGACCAGACTCCAGTTGTGGATGCTCCAGCAGCACCTGTTCAGGCACCGACAGTGCCCATTGTGATTCCGGGTCTCCAGGAGGCCTTGGCTCAGATATTATCAGTTTGCACTGGCCTGGCTCAGGCAGTCTCAGACACTACTACAACAACTACTTCACAGGCTGGGGGAGGCAATCAGACCCCCGTTGCTCGCACACCTAAGCAGGTTGTGCAGGGATTGCAGACACCGGGAGCAGTTCCAGCTCAACCAGTGGCCCCAGTTCATGACTATGTGGTTCCAGCTATGCCCGACGATGAGCAGCGTCGTCTCGAGAGATTCGGTAGGCTACAGCCTCAGACATTTAGTGGTGCTGAGGGTGAGGATGCCCAGGGTTTTCTTGATAAGTGTCAGCGTATTCTTCGCACCGCAGGGATTTTGGAGTCGAGTGGTGTGGCTTTTACTACTTTCCAGTTCTCAGGGGATGCATTTACCTGGTGGGAGGATTTTGAGAGACGTAGGCCTGTTGGTGCAGCGCCCCTTACATGGAACCAGTTCTCCACTCTCTTATTGGACAAATATGTACCGCAGTCCCGTAGAAAGGAGCTGCATCGTCGGTTTGAGTAGTTGACCCAGGGGGACATGTCTGTGACCCAGTACGAGATGAGATTTTCGCAGTTGGCCCATAATGCTACTTGGATGATCCCGACAGATCGGGAGAGGATTAGGAGGTTCGTGGATGGCCTAAACTATTCACTCAGTATTCTGATGACTAGAGAGAGGGTATTAGGTGCCTCGTTCGAGGAGGTAGTTGACATTGCTCGTGATATTGAGACGGTTCGCCGCAGAGAGCATGAGGAGAGAGACGCCAAGAGGCCTCGTGGTTCAGGTAGCTTCAGTGGTGCTCCATCTAGGGGCCAGTTCTAGCGTGGTAGAGGTCGTTCCTTCAGGCCTCCTCATTCGGCCCATCCAGTGTATAGTAGGGCGTCTTCAGGCCGTGGTCATCAGGGGTGCCAGTAGGGGCAGCCTTCACTTAGTGCCCTCCCAGCTCAGAGCTCATCTTATTCCCCTTCAGCTCAGGGTTCCTCTGTGCCGAGTGCATTGGCTGGTCATTCTGGTGCGAGGGGTTCCATTCAGTCCCCTTCTCCAGCACTTGGTAGTTGCTAAGAGTGCGGTGAGTTTGGTCATATGAGGAGACAGTGTCCTAGACTTCGTGGTGGTCAGTCTCAATAGAGGGATCCGCCCTCGTCTTCTACTCCAGCTTCTTCTGCACCCGCCCAGTCAGCTAGGGGTTGAGGCTAGGCAACCGGGGGTCACCCTAGGGGTGGAGGTCGATCCGGCGGTGGCCAGGCTCAATTTTATGCTATTCCAGGCAGGTCAGATGCCATTGCATCGGATGCGGTTATTACAGATATTATCTCAGTCTGCCAGAGGGATGCCTCTATCTTATTTGATCCCGGTTCTACCTATTCTTATGTGTCCTCATATTTTGCTCATCATTTGGGTACGACCCGAGGGTGTCTTGCTTTACCTGTGCATGTATCTACCCCGGTGGGCGATACTATTGTTGTAGACCATGTGTATCAGTCTTGTCTTGTGACTATTGGGGGTCTGGAGACCCGAGTTGATTTATTGCTATTGATCATAGTAGACTTTGATGTTATTCTAGGCATGGACTGGTTATCTCCGTGTCATGCTATTCTAGACTGTCATGCTAAGACAGTTACTTTGGCTATGCCGGGTATCCCGAGGATCGAGTGGCGAGGTGTGACTGACTATGTACCAAGTAAAGTTATTTCTTTCTTAAAGGCCCAGCGTATGGTTGGGAAGGGTTGTCTTTCATATTTGGCATTTGTGAGAGATGTTGGAGCCGAGACTCCTAGCCTTGATTCTATTACCGTTGTGAGAGATTTCCCTGATGTGTTTCCCGCCGACCTGTCGGGCATGCCACCGGACTGGGATATTGATTTTGGTATTGACCTGGTGCCGGGCACTCGACCCATCTCCATTCCTCCGTATCGTATGGCACCAGCGGAGTTGAAATAATTAACGGATCAACTTCAGGAATTCATAGAAAAGGGGTTCATTCGGCCTAGTGTGTCATCGTGGGGTGCGCCGGTTCTATTTGTGAAAAAAAATGGCACAATGAGAATGTGCATTGACTACAGGCAATTGAACAAAGTAACAGTGAAGAACAAGTATCCCCTATCTCGTATTGATGATTTATTTGACTAGCTTCAGGGGGCAAGGGTATTCTCCAAGATTGATCTCCGTTCAGGCTATCACTAGTTGAAGATCAGGGATTCAGATATTATGAAGATTGCTTTCAGGTCTAGATATGGGCACTATGAGTTTCTTGTTATGTCCTTTGGGCTGACTAATGCCCCAGCAGCATTCATGCATTTGATGAACAGTGTATTTCGGCCGTATCTGGATTCATTTGTTATTGTTTTTATTGATGATATCCTGGTGTACTCGCGTAGCCAGAAGGAGCACGCACAACATTTGCGGGTGGATTACAAAGATTGAGGGAGGAGAAACTTTATGCAAAGTTCTCCAAGTGTGAGTTCTGGCTTGGTTCTGTGGCTTTCCTGGGGCAAGTGGTGTCCAACGATGGTATTCAGGTAGATCCTAAGAAGATAGAGGCAGTTCAGAGTTGGCCTAGACCGTCTTCAGCCACAGAGATTCGTAGTTTCCTCGGCTTGGTGGGTTATTATCACTGGTTCATCCAGGGTTTTTCATCTATTGCTTCGCCCCTGACCAAGTTGACGCAGAAGGGTGCTCTATTTGTATGGTCGGACGAGTGCGAGGAGAGCTTTCAGAAGCTCAAGACAGCTTTGACCACATCTCCAATATTAGTTTTGCCATTAGTTTCAGGTTCTTACACTGTCTATTGTAATGCTTCGAGAGTCAGGATTGGCTGTGTATTGATGCAGGAGGGCAGAGTGATTGCTTATGCTTCTCGTCAGTTGAAGCCCTATGAGAAGAACTACCCTGTTCATGACTTAGAGTTGGCTGTTATAGTTCATGCATTGAAGATTTGGAGGCACTACTTATATGGCATCTCTTGTAAGATATTCACCGATCATCGCAGCCTTCAGCACTTATTCAAGCAGAAGGATCTTAATTTGAGGTAGCGGAGGTATCTTGAGTTGCTAACGAATTATGACATTATTATTCTATATCATCCGGGGAAGACCAATGTAGTGGCCGATGCTTTAAGCTGAAAGGCGGTCGGTATGGGGAGTTTGGCATACATTCCGGTTAGGGAGAGGCCATTTGCAGTTGATGTTCAGGTGTTGGCCAATCGGTTTGTGAGGTTAGACATTTCAGAGCCCAGTCGGGTGTTGGCTTGCGTGATTTCTCGATCTTCCTTATATGATCGCATCAGAGAGTGCCAGTATGATGATCCGCACTTGTTTGTCCTCAAGGACAGAGTTCAGCATGGCGACGCCAGAGATGTGACCCTTGGTGATGATGGTGTATTGAGGATGCGGGGTCGGATTTGTGTGCCCAATGTAGATGGGCTTGGGGAGTTGATTCTTGAAGAGGCCCATAGCTCGCGGTATTCCATTCATCCGGGTGCCGCGAAGATTTATCAGGATTTGAGGCAACACTACTGGTGGAGGAGAATGAAGAAAGATAATGTGGGTTATGTAGCTCGGTGTCTCAACTGTCAGCATGTGAAATATGAGCATCAGAGACCGGGTGGTGTACTTCAGTGGATGGATATTCCAGAGTGGAAGTGGGAGAGAATTACTATGGATTTTGTGAGTGGTCTCCCTCGGACCTCGAAGAAGTTTGATTCGATTTGGGTGATTGTGGATCGGCTGACCAAGTCTGCGCACTTTATTCCGGTGTGTACTACCTATTCTTCAGAGCAACTGGCAGGGATTTTCATCCAGGAGATTGTTCGGTTGCATGGGGTCCCAATTTCTATTATCTCAGATAGAGGTACTTAGTTCACTTCCCGGTTTTGGAGGACTTTTCAGCGAAAGTTGGGTACACAGGTGGAGCTGAGCACAGTATTTTATCCTCAGACGGACGGGCAGTCCGAGTGTACCATTTAGATATTAGAGGACATGTTGCATGCCTGTGTTATTGATTTTGGAGGTTCTTGGGCTGAGTTCTTGCCACTTTTAGAGTTTGCCAACAACAACAGCTATCAATCCAGCACTCAGATGGCACCGTATGAGGCCTTATATGGGAGACAGTGTAGATCTCTGGTTGGTTGGTTTGAGCCCGGTGAGGCTAGGCTATTGGGGACAGAATTAGTTCAGGATGCCTTATAGAAGGTGAAAGTGATCCAGGAGAGGCTTCGTACAGCTCAGTCGCGTCAGAAGAGTTATGCGGACCGAAAGGTTCGAGATGTATCTTATATGGTGGGCGAGAAGGTCTTGCTGAAGGTTTCACCCATGAAGGGCGTTATGAGGTTTGGAAAGAAAGGGAAGTTGAGTCCGCGGTTCATTAGGCCTTTTGAGGTACTTAGGAGGATCGAGGAGAGGGCATATATGCTTGCCTTGCCACCCAGCTTGTCGGGGGTTCATCCGGTATTTCATGTATCTATGCTCCGGAAGTATGTTGGGGGCCCGTCTCATGTGTTGGACTTCAGCACGGTTCAGTTAGATGATGATTTGACCTATGATGTGGAGCTAGTGGCTATTTTGGGTCGTCAGGTTCGAAAATTGAGATCAAAGGATATAGCTTCGGTGTAGGTGCAGTGGAGAGGTCGGCCCGTGGAGGAGGCTACTTGGAGACCGAGCGGGAGATACGGAGCAGATATCTTCACCTATTTGAGACTTCAGGTATGTTTCTTGACCCGCTCGAGGACGAGCATTTGTTTAAGTTGGGGAGGATATGATGACCCAACCCGTCATCTCATGTGGTACCGCCCCGTTTCCCCTATTTTATGCTTCTTCATGTTTCATTATCGGCATTTGGTGAGTTGGAGTTGAATTGGGATGGTTTTGGTAGGAAATGAGGCACTTAGTCTCTTTTAGGAAGACATGTTTTGGAAAAGTCAATTGGATGTTGACTATTGAGTTAGAGGGCTCGGATGTGATTTTCGGTGATTCGGTTAGCTTCGGGGGATGATTTGTGACTTAGGAGAGCGATCGGAATTGATTTTGGAGGTCTGGTGTAAAATTATACTTGAATTGGCGAAGTTAGTATTTTGGCGAATTCTTGTTGATAGGTGAGATTTCGATCTGAGGGTCAGAATGGAATTCCGAGAGTTATTGTAGCTACGTTAGGTGATTTTGGATATGTATGCAAAATTTCAGGTCATTCGGAGATGTTTTGGTCGGGTTTTTGATCAAATGCGTATTTCGAAAGTTTTTGAAGAACTTAGGCTTGAATCCGATGTGATTTGATGGTTTTAGCGTTGTTTGATGCATTTTGATGATTGGAACAAGTTTGAATGATGTTTAGGGATGTGTTGGTGTATTTGGTTAAGGTTCCGGGGGCCTCGTGGTGAGTTCGGATGACTAAACGGGGAGTTTCGGAATTTGCATATTGCTGAAGCCTGCTGCAACTGGTATTTTCGCTTCTGCGAGTCTTGGACCGCAGAAGCGGAAATGCTTAAGTGATGGTTTGACCGCAGAAGCGGTGAAGAGGCCTGGGTGCTGGTTCCGCAGAAGCGATAGTATAGATGCAGAAGCGGTATCGCTTACGCGATGTTGAGACCGTAGAAGCGGTTGGGTTCAAGATTGGAAGCGATGTTGAGACTGCCAGTTATAGTTTATTTTATTTTATTCCATGATTTCTTACTCTCAGCCTTTATTTATGTTTATTACTCACTGGGTCAGAGTACTCACATTACTCCCTGCACCTTGCATGCAGATCCAGGTACCCCACAAGCTGAGTGAGGACTTGATTAGCAGCACAACATCATTCGGGAGCATCGAGGTAGCTGCATGGCGCTCGCAGCCTTGATCTCTCCCTTCTATCTCTATCCTTTGTTCCGTATTTTATCCTAGACAGACTTGTATTAGGTGAATATTCTACATTAGAGGCTCGTGTTCGCGACACTGGATTCTATTGGGCTATGTTGTGTTATTTTAATTGAACTTCCGCAGGCTTTATTGTAAAAATGAGAACTTGAATGTGATGACTTAGTAGAATTTCCTGTGTTAATTATCTAAAAATCCGAGTAAGAATTTGGGTAAATGCTGTATATGGTCGGGCTTGCCTAGCAGTGTGTTGGGCGCCATCACGACCGGGGTTGGGGTCGTGACAAGGTTCTACACAAAACCCCCGATTTCACCCATGAAAATCATTGATTTTAAGTGAAAAACATGTTAAATGATATTAATGATTAAAAGAAATGAGGAAAAATCAACTTACAATTGATTTGGAATAAGGTTTGTTCTTGAAAAATCGCCCAAAGGAGTTGTGTTTTAAAAATAGGGTGAAAAGTGTCTTAAAATCAATTAAAAAATGCAGGTTGCAGATATCGCAATTGCGAACCCCGACCAATTTATGGGAATTGCGAACTCTGCTTCGCATTTGCGAAGCCAGGGCTTACTGGGGACCTTCGCATTTGCGAGCCTCGAACTTCGCATTTGCGATAATAACTTCGCATTTGCGGTCCTAAGCAGCCCTGGGCTAGTTTCGCATTTGCGAACTAGGCTTCGCAAATGCGAAGCCTGCAGGCTTGTTCACACCAGATTTTTCAAATTTTAAAAATGCGCTCCGACGCCTATCCAAAACTCACCCGAGCCCTCGGGGCTCCAAACCAAATATGCGCACAACCTTAAAAATATTCTTCGGACTTATCCGTGCGATCAAATCACCAAAATAACATCATATACATCGAATTAACCTCAACATTCATAATTTCTTCCAAGTTTTCGTAAAACATCAAATTTTTATTTTAAGTCCAAAACACGTCAAACGACGTCTGTTTTCAACCAGACTTTACAGAAAACACTTAAACTATATATAAGACTTGTACCGGGTGTCAAAACTAAAATATGGGCCCGATACCATAGTTTTTAAATAAATTTCATTTCAAATTCCCTTAAATATTTTCAGAAAATAATTTCACACAAAAATTCATTTCTCTGGCTCTGGACCTCGGAATTCGATTCCGGGCATACGTCCAAGTCCCATATTTTCTTACGGACCCACCGGAGCCATCAAATCACGGGTCCGGATCCGTTTATCCAAAATATTGATCGAAGCCAAATTTAATCATATTAATATCAAAATTTAGCATTTTTCACACATAATTTATATTTAAGCTTTCCGGCTACGCGTCCGAACTATGCACGCAAATCGAAGTAATCCTAAATGAGGTTTTCAAGGTCTCAAAAGCACATTAAGAGTAAGGAAATAAGTGATGACCCTTTGGGTCGTCACACATGGAGTCTGGTATGTGATGATGAGGTTAATTTTACATGGGACCTACTGATATGGCAGCTGATGTGGACAAATTAATAGAGGGATTGGGTGCTACGGTGGAGGGACGTTAGGGTTAATGGCAATTCTAAAAAGTTTGTTAACGCTAGGGGTGAATCTGAACGAAAAGTATTACGGGGAACAATTGTAAACTATACAACAAAGTAGAGGGCCGAATACAGACCATTTCGCTATTATAATTGCTTCATTTTTTATAACATTAATATCATTTCGAACAATTAAAAAGAAGCAAAAAGATTCAAAATTATCTCTCTACTATGGTATATAATTTAAATTTGTCCCCTGTTATACTTTTCATCCAAATCTATCCCTACCATTAATAAAGTTTGCATAATTGCCCTCAACCCTAACGTCCCTCCACTATGACATCCAACCCCTCTAATATTTTATTCATGTCAGCAGCCAAGTCAGCATGTCCTACTAATTAACCCACCTATTTTTTTATTAAAATATGTACATCTTATTCTCTATCTCTTAAGTCTTAACTCAAGAAACATGTGCCTATGAAAATACATCTTAGAGACATATATGTATTGCCACCATAGATTTTTCGGCGAAATCGGCCTCTAACGACTTCTGGTCAGAATGACTAACGCCAAAAAATGTGTCAAGCATTACAACCCCATTCTATCAAAGTTTCTAATAATTTTGAATGCCCCAATTGGCCGAATCAAGCTTTGAATAATAGACCATCGTTCCAGCAACACTACCAGCTCCACACAGTGAACGACAAAGAAATTTAACAATAATTTAGTCTGAAACTTTGAATTTTAAACCATGAACTCTCGAATACCCAACAACGTAGGTTTCCAAAATTCACTATAATGGACGAATCCAAAACTCATTTGAGTCAGAACACAAAACAATTCTCAAAAATTAACTTGTAATATAGCCATTCTATTTCAACAATCATAATATAAAGTTTGTAGCTAATGAACTGGAGTTGCAGGTGCAACTTTGTCGAACTGCTGAATTTTCAGCTCAAAAGTGGTCTTTACGTTTGTTTGAAACAATACCCAATCGAAATAGCTTCGATATGCGGAAATCCGATTATTGGATTCGAAGCTTCAAGCTTCGTTAATGGCTGTTATGGAGTTTTCGGATTTCAGATTCTCCAACCTGTAATTTTCTTGTTGATTGGGACAACCAAAGTTATGTGGTTTGATGTTTCACAAATTGGGTCTCGGATAATTCGAGGTTTCATGAGATTGAGGATGTTTATTAAGAGTTCCATGGCAGAATTTCTTATTTTTACATCTTGTCATACGAAGGGTTTGGGAGGTATGTGGGGTTTTAATTTGGCGGGGTCGAGTGACTTGGCAGCTGACATGGAAAAAAAATGAGGAGGTCAGCTGCCACGGTGTAGATCCATTAGCGATAGGGGCAATTTTTAAAAGTTGATTAATGGTAGGGGCTAAATTTAACGAATAATATAACGGGTGATAGAAGTAAACAATATAGTATAGTAGAGGAATAATTTTGGACCTTTTCCCTAAAAAGAATCTCAACTCTCTATCGTTATGAATTTGCTTACTAGCGCCCCGTTAACTTAGGAGACACAAAAATAGACCTTTTGCATATTCAAATATTTCTAATAATATACTTTATTCATTTTTAATTGAATAAATTACACAATAAATTATGAGTATCATCTTTAATTAATCAAGGGAAAAGGTTCATATTTATTCCTTTACTTTTGGATATTGTCTACATTTAAACTATGTTATACTATTCGGCTAAATTTACTCTTACCATTATACTATCCAGCCAAATTTATCCCTATCATCAGTAAATTTTTAAAAATTACCCCTCAATCTATTAAGTAACTCAAAATCTTTAAATCTCTTTTATTTAATTCACTTCCTCTTCTTCTTGATCCACTATTTTTATAAATTACTATTAAGATGAATGCTAAAGGTACTAAACTATACAAATTATTCATGGATATTTTCAATTACTATTGCACCTACTTCTCTTCTTGTGATATGGTTTTGGAATTGATTTTAAAAAATTATAATTTTCCAACCATATACACCTGCGTAATTTTGTACGTCTATTTGTATGTATTATTTGTGGATGATCATCATGTATATACATATAAACTCGAATATATTTTACAATTATCTAGTTAGTATTCGGTCGACTAACTTAGGAATGCACAATGCGTAGACATTTGATTAAAGAAAAGTTGAATTCGACAATGTAAAGTCTCCAAGGAACTTCAACTTCTATAACTAATACTTGCAAAGTCTCCGTACCTTTTGTGAAACAAATTCATTAAAGTTGTGGTATTATAAATACTTTTAAAATTTAGACAGCTAACTAATTTAGATTCTTCAATCTACAATACTTTGTTTACTAACTGTTATATTATTTTAATATTTCTTTATCTTATTTTTTTTCAATTAAGAAAGCAGATAAATATCAACTAGTTTGAAATTAGTGGATCAAGAAGAAGAATAAGTGACTTAACTAAAATGATTTGAAAAATTCTGGATCACCTAAATTTACAATCAAGTAGCCCAAAAATAATAGGCTAATACTCAACAATCAATATTCAACTCCAACAGATTATCGAAATTACTTTTAATTTTTTAAAAAAGTTGCTCAAGCTTTTAAGTTAATTTTTGAATCAGTAACTGTGACTCAAATATTAGTTCAATAAACCAAATCCATTTGGGTGGTGAAAATTAGATTTTTAACAAGCTTAAATATGTGGGTTTAAATTATGAATTTGATTTTGTGAGAAATTTAGAGTGGGTATTATTTAAACTTGTTAGACATAGTATACAGATGTTGTATATAAAATTTGAAGTCATTTAATGAAGATTTGGACTAGTTTTGAACAAGAATTCCAACTTAAAACCGTGGAAGAAGTTCGTCTGCAGACATTTGTTTAAAGGTGTATAAAAGTGTATAATAGCGTATAAGATGTATTTATAGAGTCATATATACTACTATACAAGATTATACATAATTATACAAAAATCTGACTTCGTCTTCTTCCTTGCGTCTTTTCTGAAACTTAACTCAATTCTTGCTCAAATCTATTCTAAATCACTTCAAATTTAAGTCTTGAACTCCTTTTGATATTTTCAATCAATTGGAACAACACCAAATCCAAACAACTAACAAACTCAAAAGGTCCTATTATCAAAAGTGATGTTTTGAATGGCCTTCAATGTTGGACTTCTACTCTTCAATTTTCTTATACTGAAATCAGACGACACATGGGGAGAAGTAGAAAATACACGCCCCTTGAAGCATATGCAGAAGATGTGAGAAGAAGAGAGAGCGAAAGCAATGGTTGTGAGAACACAAGCTTAGCTCCATATCTTTTAGAAGCAATGGTTATAAGAACAAAGATTTTGAATTTGCTAATGCTTTCAAAATGTGTACAATGTGGGCTAGGTAGGGTAAAACTTAAAAATATGGACTATTTTTTGTTATGGTGTGAGGTCATGTGTATTTTTTTATATTTTTTTTAATTTTTAAAAGTTTAGTAAATTTGGCCGGATAATATAATAATAACGGTAAATTTGGCTGAATAGGATAATGGATTTTAGATGACAATATTCAAAACTTGAGGGGGATAAATTTGGACATTTTCCCATTAATCAAATAGTGTTAGAAAACGTTAGGTGACATCTCTCTTTCTCTGTCCGCCACGCCAGCCGATCAAACGTGTCCCATTAAAAATTGAAATTACCGTAGCTGAACCCACCCATTAAAAAAAAAGAAACACGAACAATCTGTCTTTCTCTAATAAAACCTTCTCTCCCCAGAGAGAGACAGAGAAAGAGAGGAAGAAGAAGATGAAAGAGATGTAAATTTTTCTGTTTTGTTCTGTAAATAAATGCTTCTTCCTTCCTCATGGGACAACAAAATAAATAGAGGGAGAAAAAGAGGAAGTGCCTCAAACTGCACAGGAAATAACAAAACGAAAAAGAAAAAAAACTGATTTCTTTCTGTGCAGCCATTGTCTCGATCTTTCTTCTCCCTTTTCTGTCTTTTGTGTCGGTTCAAGAATTGGGTTTTCCTTACAGTTGGATTTGTTAGAGTTCAAATTGAATTTTGAGCTCTTTCTTTTGGGGAAAAAAAAGGAAAGTGCTTGATTTTATTTAGCTGAAGAGGTTTCCAAATTGGCTTTCTGATGTTCTGTGTCTCATACTGATTGGAAGCTGTCCCCACTCATTACAATTATTGCACTATCTTCCTGAATTTAAACCCACAACCAAAAAAAAAATATCGAATCTTGTTTTAGATTTGTATGACTGGTGTTGTTGAACTGTTTCATTCCCAATTTTGGCCTTTGGAGAAGAAAGTTACAAAAGCAACTTTCTCTTGGTGGGTTGGAAGTTAATCAGCTCTTTGAATTGAATTGAGTGTTCATTTGGTTTATTAGAAAGGTGTGGGTGGTTTGCATGTATGTTGTGTATTAGGTTTGCATAATCTTGAATAGATTTTGTTGTTTGAAGAAGATGGCTTCAGCGTTAAGGATGGGAATAGATGAAGGAAGTGGGGATGAAACTAAAGGAGGGATGTGGGAATTAGACCAAAAGCTTGATCAGCCTATGGATGAGGAGGCTGGTCGACTCAAAAATATGTATAGAGAAAAGGTAAAGGTGTGCCTTTCCTTTTACTAGTTCTAGTATTATAGCTACCTCTCTCTTTTTGAACTTTATCTTTTTCTGCTTGCTTTAATGATTTTCTTTTAAGTCAGGGGACCAGTTTGCTGGATGTAATTGAATATTCAAGTTTTTTCTTCTCATTCATCTTGATGTTAGTGGAGGGACTCAATTATTTGCTTCTTTCTTGATCTTATGCATGATTAATTTGATATCCTAGTCTGAAACTGAAAACAAAACAAGGAATAGAGATGTTTGAATCATAGGCAGATCCAGGATTCGAACTTTATGGGTTATACTTTGGGATTTTACCACTACTAGTTTTATTTACTTGGTTCCAAATAAAAAAATTGTTCTTACTTAGAAGCTTCATGTACAGAGTTCGAGCCACAGTTACTGAGTTACCCCTAATTCACCCTCTACATCCGCCCTTGGTTTCAATCGTGAGTCTTGAATAAGTGCTTCTGCCACTGGATGATTGGTTAGCTAGTCAGTTCAACCTAGAGCATGATTCTCTATTCATGTCACGTATTTGTCTTTCTTCTCTTTTTTCCCTATTTTTTGGGGTGGGTAGGGGTGGGGGTTGCACGGAGAGTAGGCTGTGGAAAGGTAATTTTTCATGTTGAAGACTTGTACCAACAGAGGAAAGTTGACTTATTACTTATCTGCAAATGTCCTGCTGTAAGAGTATTTTGACTTACTATAAGAGTTTATGATGCCGTGATTGTTATTGCCTTATAAATAGAAGAATGATCCCATAGTTGTGAGTATTTGGTTGATCACAAAGCTGAGTAATTATGAGTCCATTATTGGTTGTGACTTGTGATCACTCTTTCTGCCCCTGTCCTGATACAGTTGTCTCAATGCAGAAATTCTCGGCATTGTTGCTTCTGCGGCTTGCTTTTCAGAGTCTAGGAGTGGTTTATGGAGACTTGGGAACTTCTCCTTTGTATGTGTTCTACAATACATTTCCCCATGGAATTGATGATACAGAGGATGTCATTGGCGCCCTTTCATTAATTATATATTCCCTCACACTTATCCCTCTCCTCAAGTATGTTTTTATTGTTTGTAGAGCGAATGACAATGGCCAAGGTAAGCTACTTTTGGAGTTCAAATGTTCAATTCTTTCATCTGATTCAGTTCTTTATTCTGCGTATGCATGTCTCAGGATTTATAAGTTCGCATGTTTGCATGCTGGACAGCTTTCCTGTATGAAATGTTTATTCCAGTGGTAGCTGTTAACTTCGGATATAAATGCTGCTAAGGCATTGTTGAAAGAGAATGTTGCTGGCTTAAATTGATTAGGCACCTTTTTGTTGGTTGGACAGGGTTGGGTCTCTTTGCTCCTTTGTCCAGTTAATGCAGTTTAAAGACTGGTCAAGTTGGAGAGAACCCTTTAATTCTGGGTTAGGCTGACTAGGCGGTGCAGCTCTGAAAATTGGGTTTAAGCAAGTCAATACGCTTGCGTGTGCTTGTGTATCTGTCTCTGTGAGAGTTAGAGATAGAGGATGAAAAAAAAACACGGAAGATACGTCCTAAACCTTACCCACGTTATGTACTCGTTCGTTCTTTTGAGTTGCTTTCTTCTTGAGAAAATTAAATCAATGGTGGGGCTGCGTTTTTGTCCAAGAGAATGACATTTTCTGAACAGAATCCCATGGCTCAATTAATGCTTTATAGTTAAAGTGAAGAAGAATCTTTTACCTTCTCTAATGTTATAATTTATGGCCTATAGCTTGAAATGGATTTCTGATATGTCATGGCATACAAAGTTTCTTACTCTTTTTCCTTATGTGTTTGATTCATTTTTGGTTAAGATTGTGGAGTCTTCATTCTTGAAGCAATTCTCATAAGATGTAATGACTTTAAAAATTCGGAAGATGAAACAATTGATCCTTGAGAACTTTGGTACGAATGCTTCTGCATTCTCTTATTCATCTCTTAGTTCGTTACTCGGTTATCGCCAACCCCCAATATACCTATTATAAGACCATCAAGGTAGCTTCTCAATTTCTAACATTTGAAAACATAAATTGCCCAATTTCTAACATCCAAGAGTGGTGAATCACATAGACCTCCCATGATTGTAGAGTTTGTGGTTCCACGTGAGGAAAAAAAGAGAATGGAAGAGACGTAATGATGACTTGGTAATTTGATCAATACAAGACACCTATTATAGGCATCAAACATATTACATAGATAATACTTGTCCAATGTAGGACATTGGCGAACTCTTAGAAACTTAACACTTTTTATATTCTAA
The DNA here is from genome assembly GCA_026770625.1 of Nicotiana glauca. Taxonomy (NCBI): domain Eukaryota; kingdom Viridiplantae; phylum Streptophyta; class Magnoliopsida; order Solanales; family Solanaceae; genus Nicotiana; species Nicotiana glauca. The sequence goes on from MU751362.1 coordinate 70,090, forward strand.
CTCTAACATACAAAATTTTAATGTACCGAATCATAGCCTTATATAATCACCACCTAGCTTCAAATGAAAAAAGAATTGCTTCAATGGAGGATGAATGGAGAGAACTTCTAGAAATGCAAGAACTTACTTATATCTTCATTCATGTTGCTTAAAATTTTATGCAAAAGACAAACATTTTTCTTTAGAAAGAAGAGGAGAAATTGTACTTTGAGTCGATAGAAAGTTAATATGACTAGCAAGAGCCTCGCAGTCCTGTTGTGATTATAGATCTCAAAACCTTTTTATCCTATATGTGAGGTTCAAACCTTGACATCACATAGACAACATCAAGCATCTTCACATAAAGGCTTTCCCCTCCTTTTGTGATCAAATCACAACATTTAAAAGTTCATGACGTGAAGATGTGGAAACATAATTTCCCTCAGGGGTTGGCCTTGTGGCAATTGACTTAGGCCTTGGGGTATGCTCCCTTTCAAGGTCTCAAGTTCGAAACCCACTGGGTGCAAACAATTTCTGAGGGCCATCGGACTGGGTAAAACCTGAATTAACCGTGGTGCACTTGCGGGAAACTCCTTGCCGAGGGCCTGTGCACCCCCAGGATTAGTCGGGGCTCATAGAGACTCGGACACCCGGTGCAAATAAAAAAAATCCTCAAATAACCTAAACAATCTCTTGCATCAGCCCTAAGGCAAAGAACAATACCAGAACAGGTCATGCGTCTTATTACACTTTCTTGTCCTTGCACATAGGTGCCCCAGTCTGTTCTGCAGACGTGAGCTACTAAAAGTTGCTGAGCAATCTGCGGAAGCTTTTTTTCTTTGTTAGCATTTACTGTTGTATTTGCTAATAAATTTTGGTTTTTATATCTGTTTAGAATGACAAAGGTTTCTTGAAAATCTGTGTTAGTAGGTGGTGTGGAGATATTTGACCTGAAAACCTAAGCTACAACCTTCTCTAACCTCTGGATCTCTTCAAATTATCTTCTGTCATAGAACATTTATGTCCTTCATAATGGTGTGTGTTTCATGAGGTTCTCTTCTTGGCACAATACTGAACCTTGTTATTTTCTGTTCTGCAAAATCTCCATTTACAGAGACTTCTTCTATCTTACCTTTAAGTAATATTAGTTCTCTCTTCTTCCTATTTTTTTTGTTATCTCAGAAGGAAAAAGAAAAGAAAGAGCATAGGGTAAGCATAAAAAAGTTGCACTAGTTAAAAATGTAGAAAGGGCTAATGGGTGAAGGAAAATGTTAGATTGTCTTGCAATTTAGCAAAATATTGTTAGATTGTCTTGCAATTTAGCAAAATATTGTTAGATTGTCTTGCAATTTAGCAAAATATATGTTTAAAATATATAGTTGTTTCCTATATACCTTAATATCACACGGAGTTACTATATTTTGAATCTAAAGAACAGTTTGTTTATCAATCGAGGTTATTTATTTACTGTGACAAACCAATCACTCTAATGTTGACTGTGTTACAGACACGTCATGATCTAAAATTAAATTAAAGGAATTTTCTTGCATTCATTTGATATTGTTGTTTAGTTAACTTAATTTTCCTTGCCTTCATGTGCTTTACATTTTTTATTAATCACGTTACATAACTATATAGCAACAAAGATTTGTTCACCAACTAATGCGGGAAACATTAAAGATGATAAAATTGACTTTTGTCTTTTAGGTGGGACTTTTGCTCTTTATTCTTTACTATGTCGCCATGCTAAGATAAAGACAATTCCCAATCAACATCGGACAGATGAGGACCTGACAACTTATAGCCGTAGCATATTCCATGAGCATTCATTTGCTGCAAAAACAAAGCGATGGTTGGAGGCATATCCATTCAGGAAGAATGCACTTCTTATTATTGTAATTGTTGGCACTTGCACGGTAATAGGTGATGGAATTCTCACTCCGGCTATATCAGGTACCTTTGTTTGAAGTTTGTCTTGTACTTGTTATCTTGTATCTACTAGACTATTAGGTTGATAGAAATTCACTATTGTAGTTTCTGGTAAAAAACTTTGCCTAATAAGTTTCTCGAAGATAGAAGCTCATTTATTTAATTGCAGAAAAAAATCAATGATCGGATATGTTTCTTGAAATAGATGCTCTCTTAATATCATGATGGTTTACTATATTGCCCATCTAGTTTCGGCAGGCCAGATCATTTTAATCCAAAAAGACCCAGAACTTGTAGTATTATCTTTCCCAAATGTTTGTTCCCATATACTTCAAAAGCACACAATTTGTTGATGTAAATGCTGGTCAAATTGTCAAGACTACATGACGTGCATTCCCGACTGCTTTTAATTTTTTCTGTAATGATCAAAGTCTAACTATAGCTGCCCAAGCTACTCCAAGCTTGTTGCTTTTCATCCTTGCTCTCTTGCTGTACAAAAATTATCTCAGTATAAGGCTTATTATTGAAACAACATTGGTTTTCGGTACCAAACGTTCTTGACTAATATCTGAAAATTTTATGCAGGAACATGTGCACCTTTTAAATAATGGATAGAATTTGGATTAAGGATACGTGTATATTAGTAATACCGCTATACAACTACTTAATTTTGAAATTGCATTCTTTTTATAGCAACCATAACAATCCCTACATTGTTACTTGTCGCTTAACAATTCATGTGACCATGTATTGTAATTTCTGTATAACTAATCCATGGACCAAACAACCCCTAAAGCTTAAGCCTGAGTTTTTAGTGGTTAGAAATTCCAAAAGACTTTTAGTGAGCTTACATTAGGTCCGGTGTTTAGTGGAAGTCTTTGTAGTACGTTTAGAGATATGTCGGTAAAATATGTAGACAATTTCTAGTATTAGAGAAATATTGACTATTGGAATGTAAAGGATACAAATGGAGCAAAATGTAATATCAATAGCTACATCTGCCCAAGGAGGGACACTAAGGCCTCATCTTTTTTTTTTTAAAGATTAAGTAGGTGTTTGGACATAAGAATTGTAAAATTCGAAAAAATGGTGAAAATTTTTTTCAAGTGAAAATGGTATTGAAATTTATAGAGTTGTGTTTGGACATAAATTTCAGTTTGGGTTGTTTTTGAAGTTATGTAAGTGATTTGAGTGAAAATTTTGAAAAATAGCTTTTTGTAGTTTTTCAAATTTTCGAAAATTTCCAAAATACATCTTCAAGTGAAAATTGGAAATTTTATGAACAAATGTTGATTTAAAAAAAAACTGAAATTTTTTTGAAAAAATCTTCCATCAAATTTTATGTCCAAATGGTACTAAGGCGTCTGAATCCGAATACATATTTGAATATCAAGATGTGTATTAAGATTAAGGCATTTGAATTTAAATACACTACTGAATATTAAGATGTGTTTTAAGATCTAAATACTAAATGATCAAGACTGTTTGTTTTTAAAACATCTGAATATGTAAAACTTATCTTTATTTAAAAATTGATAAACATAAATTCAAAGAAAATACTAATTAATCTTATATATATATGGCTAGCAAATGTGCTCGTGAGTGTCGATTAGGGGCGGGTAGTTGGTGGTGATTTTGGTTGATGGTGGTGGTTCTAGGTAGTAGCTAGTGGTGATTGGTAGCGATAGCAATTATGGTTGAGGATGATGGTGGTGGGTGTTGATAGTTAGTAATGGTGGGTGGTGGTGGCTATGATTGGGGAAGATGGTTGTAGTTTATAGTGGCGGGCAGTGCCGGCTATAGTTATTGATGGAGATGGGGTGGTTGGTGGTGGTAGTTAAGGTAGATGAGAGTGTGGTTATAGTAGATGATGATGGCGGTGGGTGGTGGTAGTGGTGGCAGCTATGGTTGAGGATGGTGGTGGTGGTAGTTTATAATAATGAATGTGGATGATAGCATCTTAATGAAATTAAGTCGTTGTTATAGATCTTAATGATATAGATCTATTAAGTGGTTGTGAAGTAAAAAAAAACACTTAATGATTAAGATCTGAATATTTAAGATTCAGACTTTAAACACTTAATGTTTGAGATCTGAATGATTAAGATTCAGACTTCCATAAAGTGCAAACAAATGAGGCCTAATAATGCAATTCTATGTTACATCAATACCAACTATTTTATAAATATAAAAAAGTTAATAATCAATTGAAAGGTTTTTTTGATGGTGTTGCCTAAAACTTATAGGAAAGTAAGGTTCTAATTGTTGGTAAGTAGTTGAAAAAGTTACTCGAAAAGTGGCTAGAAGAATGTTGACGGCAAAGTGCTATCCAAAAACAGCCGGTTTAACAGACACAGTATAATTGGAACAGTCGTTGGAAATATGCTTTGTTCGTGCAGGCTGCATAATGGTTGCCTGCTAGTAACCGAAAATTTCTTGTCTCTCTACCAAGATAGTTGATGGTCAAATACTATGCAACGAAATAAGAGAAGAGAAGATATGTAGATGATTTAATAATTTTTATCATCAAAATACAAAATAGATTATCCAATAATTCGATGTATACCGGACACTTATTTATAGATGTCAAACATCCAATGTGGAATTGTATTTAACTTAAAACTTTACCACTTTCAAACTTTTCTAATCCTAAGCTTTTAAGTTACCATTTGAACATCCAATATATACTCGTTATGAAAAGAATGACGGGATTCAAATTAAAGAATTTAACTATTTAATGTATTCAGAGAACGCTAATGATATAGTTCTGATTGATGAGACGCGAGTGTTAATAAGAGGTTAGAGGTTTGGAGACGGACCCTCGAGTCTAAAGCTTTCAAATTGAGCAGGACTAAGATTGAATACGTGGAGTACAAGTTCAGCGGCGTGTCGAGAGAAGTGGACATGGACGTGAGGCTTGCCTCTCAAGCCATCCCCAAGAAAGGGAGCTTAAGTACCTGGGGTCGATTATACAGGGGGGTGGGGATGGGGATATTGATGAGGATGTCAAGCACCGTATAGGAGTGGGGTGGATGAAATGGAGGCTAGCGTCTGGCGTCCTGTGTGACAGGAAAGTGCCTCCGGAACTTGAAGAAAAGTTCTATAAAGCGGTGGTTAGGCCGGCCATGTTATATGGTGCAGAGTGTTGGCCAGTCAGAAATTCTCATATCCAGAAGATGAAAGTTGCAGAGATGAGGATGCTGAGATGGATGTGCGGGCACACGAGGCTGGATAAGATTAAGAATGAAGATATCCAAGTGAAGGTGGGCGTGGCTCTCATGGAAGACAAGATGCGGGAAGCTAGGCTTAGATGGTTCGGGCACTTGAGGAAGAGCCTCGATGCACCGGTAAGGAGGTGTGAATGGCTGGCCTTGACGGGTATGCGAAGAGGTAGAGGGCGGCCTAAGAAATATTGAGGAGCAGTGATGAGGCAGGACATGGTGCGGATGCAGATTTCTGAGGACATGGCCCTTGATAGGAAGTTGTGGAGGTCGAGCATTAAGGTTGTAGGTTAGGGGATAGAAGGCTAGTATGATAATGTTTTGATTTAGGCTACTAGTGACTCCAGTTGTTTTCTTAATACTTTATTAGGGTCGTAGGTTAGGCTGCAGTATGCTTAGTGGCCATTTGTATCCATATTATTCCTTTGCATCTATAGTACTGTGCCTTTTTTACTGCTTAGTGTTATTACTTTGCTCTCTATTTTTTGGTTATTGCATTGCTGGTGTTGTCTTTCTGGGTTTCTTTGCTGTTACTGATACACTATCTCTTTCCTTTTTGTGTTGAGGGTCTAACACTATCTCTTTCCTTTTTGTGTTGAGGGTCTACCGGAAACAACCTCTCTACTACTCCGGAGTAGGGGTAAGGTCTACGTACACACTATCCTCCCTAGATCCCAATTGTGGGATCTCACTGGGCTGTTGTTGTTGTAATGTTTTCAGAGAACGGTCCCTTAATCCTTTTAAAAGTAAAAGGGAAAAAGGCCAGATTTGTCCCTCTACTTTAGTAAAATATCCACGTTTATACCTAATTCTACTATCGGTCCAAATACGTCTCTACCGTTAAGAAAATAGATAAAAATATCCCCAACCCTAACGGTTGTCCACAGTGGCAAGGGACCACCTCAATAAGAAAAGGGAAAAGGTCAGATTTGTCCCTCTACTTTAGTAAAATATCCACGTTTATACATAGTTCTACTATCGGTCCAAAAATGCCACATAATTAAATAATCCACATAATTAACTCTAACTCTCTATTCTTCTTATTTTACTACTTTTTCTCTTTTTCTTTTCCATACCATCTGATTCCCTTTCCCTTTTTTACTAAAGTAGAGGTACAAACCATTAAAACTTTGTTCGAAGTCTAATGTTATAAAAAAGAAGTACTAGTAAATCAATTTTGTAAACAAAATGAGTGCTATGCAGGGATGAATTTATTGGCAAATATATGGGTCGATGTGAATACTTAGCCTCTCGACCAAGCTAGATAACTAAATATTTTTTAAAAATGATCCAATATTATTTGCTGACATTCATACTCCAAAGAGTCAAAATGATACACTTAGCTGAATCTGAATTATTTAGTCTCTCATATGTTTAAAATTTCTGTAGCATGTAACAGACGGAAAACTTCATTTAATCATGGCGGCAAGCAAAGAACGTTAATATGGTGGAAAACAAGGGAACGCAAGGAGTTCAGTTACTTTACATTTTGTAATTTCATTTCACAAAGAAAGAAAATTGTAAAATAAATTCATCCCAGAGTGCAGCTATTTTCCTCCTGTTTATAAAGATAAATAAAAATCTTCCTTTTTGTCCAACCAAAACAAGGGAAATAAATTGTCTTGCTGACCATGATAATGAAAACAAGTTTCCCAATAAGTATGAGAAATCTGGCAAGAAAAAGAATATGAAATTACTAAAGAAATAAAAAGAGAGGAGAAGGAAGATTTTTGGTAGATTGGTTAATTACTAAAGAGTTAGAGTTAATTATGTGGATTATTTAATTATGTGGCATTTTATGATCGATAGTAGAACTAGGTATAAACATGGATATTTTACTAAAGTAGAGGGACAAATCTGACCTTTTTCCCAAAGTAAAATCTATGCATTTGGAGATTACATAAAAAGTATTATGTGCCACATTTTTTATAATTGAAAAATATTTAAACAAATATTAAAAAATCTAGTCAAGAGGTAGTTATGGTGTCATACGGAGTGTGTCAAAGCCTATAAAGATTTATTCTCTATGTTTTGATTTACGTTTCTATTGGTTCTTATATCTTAAGTTTGTAACAAAGCACTTATTCAGAATTCTTATATCTTAAGTTTGTCACAAAGCACTTATTCAGAATTTTTTTCTCAGTTCTTTCAGCTACTGGTGGGATCAAGGTGGATCATCCAAAGATGAGTAATGGTACTATTCTACTTTTCTTAATACCACCTTTTTTTATTTCTTTGTTGATCCATCTCGGTTACTTTTTTCTATTTTAATCATTTACCCTGACTTTGTTCTATACTTTGATGCTTGTAAAAAGAAACTAATTCGGGAGCTTTTTTATGCAGACGTAGTGGTGGTTGTTGCTGTCATTATATTGGTTGGTCTGTTTAGCCTACAACACTATGGCACAGACAGGGTTGGTTGGCTGTTTGCTCCCATTGTGCTGCTTTGGTTTCTATTAGTAGGAGGTATCGGCATCTTCAACATCTGGAAGTACGATAGCTCTGTTTTGAGGGCTTTTTCTCCCGTGTACATATATAGGTATTTTAGGAGGAGAAAGAAAGAGGGTTGGACATCTCTAGGAGGAATAATGCTCAGCATTACAGGTTCTGTCTTCTTCATTTCCCTTTTCTCAAACATCTCTTTTGAGTGCAAAGAATGACTGTTTGAACTCTGATAGTTCCTTGCTGACTACTTCAGGGACAGAGGCACTTTTTGCTGATCTTGCTCATTTTCCAGTGTCAGCAATACAGCTTGCTTTCACAGTCATTGTTTTCCCATGCCTTCTTTTAACCTATACGGGGCAAGCAGCATACCTCATGCAAAATAAGGAACATGTTGTCGATGCATTCTACCGTTCTATTCCAGGCATGTCTTGCTCTCTTAACTTTAATATTTGTTAAATCTATCCGTTTTGGTCCACGGTGGTGTCAAAAGGATTAATGAACTCTAATGAGTAGTATGTCAATAGAGCTTGGATGCAGATTGGAATATGTTTTCGTTGTCAGCTGACATCAAAATAGCCTGTACCTAGCTCTAAACTTTTTTGTGGCCAAGTCCCCAGCTTGTCTAAATTTCATCGTTAGAGAGCATAATATATGAAAAGGAAGCAATAAAGAATCAGAAAGTCTGTGGACTGCTGTGGCAAAGTGAGAGAGCTAAAATGGACTTGTTGCAAGTAAGACTGAGTTGGTAGACAGTCCGTAAAAGGAGAATCCGAGACCAAGTTTTGCCTGATGGGTATTTTCCAGTTTCTCTAAAATGTTCGTTTACAAAATTCTTACGCTTGAATCATGCACTGACTACCTTCTGAAGCTAAAGACCTTTTCCCCTATAAATGATAAATTCAGAGAGGCAGTCTTGACGAGCTGTGCCCTTAGGCCCAAAAAGTTACACCTTAGTTGAGTTATACATAAAGAGATACCTCAGTGCGCCTCCTTCTTCTGAGTTTGCCTTTGAGAATTAGTTTTACAAGCTAGATTGAACTCCTTGTTTTCATTGTAATAGAGACTGGATTGTTTTTATATGTCAAAATGCTTGTTCATGTCACATCAAGATCGACATTGGATGTAGATTAAGCTTTAAAAGAATCCTTCCAACTACTCTGTATAACGTGGAATATCTTTTCTACATCAAAAATTCAGATGAATAAAAGAAGAGCTCTTTATTCTCCACATCCGACTATCGATTCCTTCAACACTCTTCTATTCCTTTCTCTCATTATCGGCGAAAAAACACAAAGACATGATACTTTCCACAACTCATTTTTCCTCACTTCGAATCTCCAACTCACCACAATTCTAGGGAGTACTCATGTCTTCCATATGTGGCTGTGTTAAATTGTGTGACCATCTCATATAAAAGCTTATGCTGTCAGATAAAGTACTTTTTTATTACTTAATTATATCTTCAATACACGCCTTCACGTGCAAGCCTGTTTCATTTTCATGGGTCATGGAAGTTCTTTTTGGTAGTGGTGGCAGTGAGACTCAAACCAAGGACCTGTGCCTGTTCTTATACGGTGTTCTCACGGTGTTATTGTTAGAGAGAGTACACTTTTATTTACTTCATTATATCTTCAACAGTCTCCATACAGGTCTTGAGTCCCTCCATCACCCCCCCAACCACACACACACAACAACACACAAAAAAAAAAAAAAAAA
>MU751372.1:6353-36618 GCA_026770625.1 Nicotiana glauca
CCCTGCACCTTGTGTGCAGATTCAGGTACTCCAGGAGCTATCTAAACTTATTGCTGTTCTTCAGGGCTTTTACACGGAGTTGTCGAGGTAGCTACCTGACGTCCGCAGGACTCGACTTCTCTCCTATTTCCTGTTATTTGACTTTTCCGCGTACTTTAGACTATGTTGTTTTATAGTATATTTTTATATTATTCTGGTAGAGGCTCTTGACTCATGACCCCCAGATCTTTGGGAGGTTGTTCAGTATTGTTGATTTTCAGATTTATTTTTATCTATCAGTTAGACTTCTAGTTTAAACGTTGTTAACAATTTTCAAACAAATGGTTTTGAGCTTTATGCTCGGGTTGAGAGTGAAATTGGTCGGGCTTGCCTAGCAGTTGTGTTGGGCGCCATCACGACCGGGGTTGGGGTCGTGACACATAATGTGCCAAATCTTCTTCCATCTTTTTAATTTTGTCGAACAATCTTGGAAGAATAAACTTCGATCTTTCGTCAACTTCATTGTCCCTCCACTGAAAATATTTGCAACTCTTGGCCTGAATTTTTTTAAAATTGGAATCAATTTAATGAAAACATCCAAAGATAATCAACCACATTAGACGAGTTAGAAATGAACACATATACCATATCAGGGGCAAGACCAAAATCTTCGGCCCGGATTACGTTCGACCAAGAAGTCTGCATTTGCAGCAAAAATCCATGTTTACATCGAACCTGAACATTCAGCATTGGGTCTTCATCGTCCATACACAGTCTATTCAAGTTGGTATTTGCCATTTCATAACCCTAATTCCTAAAATATAAAAATTGGGGAAGAAATTTCAAACCATAACAAAAAGATTATGAAATCGACTTGGAAGAGGTGTAGTCGAATTGAAACTCACCTAAATTTCAGATGCAGTAGTAGCAATTCTTCAACAACAATGGTATAGAGTCTTTTAGTTTAGAAAGAGGGATAAAGTAATGGGTTAAATTAAAATAGCTGACTTTAATGTTGGGGACCCTTTCTTATGGTAGACAAGCCTTATAAAATAAGGCATCACGCGCTTTGAAGAAGTGTAGTCACGGTTGGGTTTAATCGATCAAATAATGACAAATAAATTACGGTAAAAAGAAGTTCAGGGGTAATAGGACTCCCGCAAAGGAAAGGTGTGTAGTTGGTAATCTGGAAATAGGATGGGGTGGATTTTATGCATTATCCCTATAGTCTATATTGTTTATAGAAACAGCCAAAAAAAATAGGAAAATGAATTGAGAATTCAGGGAAGCAACAGTTACTTAACTTAGCAAACTCAAACAACAATTGAATTCAAACCAAACCAAACATTATTACAACAAGAACACAATGATTCAGGGAATAAACTATCCTAATTCCAAATTAAACCTAAATACGAACACGAACACTTTGATATACACTGAACGAAAACAAACTGAATTCATATACAATGATGAACAACAAAGAGAAGGAAAACAAACAGCACACGAAAGTAAAACAATTTGAGCCAATAATACCAGCAATCAATTACGAAAATAGCCATAGTTTATACAAGAACATTACGGACACTGACTTTTAAGATCAAACTAAAGAACAAACATACTCAATCGATTCAACATATGCCAACCAACCACATGAGAAAAACTGGACCAGAAAAAAGGTCGGAAAAAGAAGAAAGAAATAAATTTGAAAAGATGATGAAATGCAACGAAGCTTAAACAGATAATCAGCAAAAATAGAAAAGAAAAAGAATTAAAATACCTCGAAATCTCATACCAGATTCCACTCAGTTCCCATTAAAACTTCAACTTGAACTTTTGAGGTCCAAACGGACTTTAATCGAGTATTCTCGATTGAAAACACTTGACTAAAGTCGGTTAAGAACCTCAAATTTCCCCTTTTACTCGGGCAGGTTCCAGGTCTTGGCTCTCTAGGTCTCGCCCAACCGATTTAGCATTTGGCAAATTCCAGCTCGGTTCGAGCTGAAACATCATGAGATTTGGGGCAAAGGTAGTCTTAAAGGTTCAGGGGTGTGACTTGGGGAGGGTTTAGGTTCAGCGCCGCCACCAAAGGATCTTGTGGCGGCGCTAGGGTTCATGTCTTCAAACTGAGATTCGAAGGGTTCTAGGGTGATTCGAGGAAAACTAAGGCTAGGTATGGTCATAGGAGAAGGAGGGGGACCTAGGGTGTTAACTTGGTGGTGATTAGGCGGATTAGGGTTTTTGACTGATCCTTCGATCGATTATTCGAAGAGATTGGTCGTGATTTGAAGGAAACTGACAGTGGATTGGAGATGAGGAGGTTATGGGGAAGAAAGGGTGTAATTTTGGTGGGGGTTGGTGACTGGCCGCCGCCGTGGGCGATTTCCAGAGGGCGGTAAGAGGTGGAGTGAGGCGGAGGATTGTTTGGGGTCTCTGATTGTTAGAGACGACGAGAGGGGGGGCTGGCTTGGGGGTGTGGGGTGTGAGTTGGGAATATATAGTATGGGGGGGAATTGATCCTGGCCGTTGGATCAATTAAGATCAACGGCTAGGATCAGGGGGTTTACCAGATACGACATCGTTTGGTTTAGTGGGGGTGGAAGGTTGGACCGGGTACAGGGATATGGGTCAGGGTCGGGTAAGTGGGCAGGGATTTCGACTGTTTGATCTGATGGATTAAACGGTTGAGATTTCTTGGCCCTGAAACGACGTAGTTTCACTTCAATACTACTTTGTTTCTAGGATTTGGACGATTGACTTATTGGACTGTGTTATTGCATGGGTTTTGGGCTGATTTCGGCTTGGGCTTCATGAATTTGGCCCAATTCCGTTTTCTTTGCTTTTATTTACCTATTTTTTCGATAAATTAAAATAAATCCTAAATTTAAATTATAAAACCTCAGATTAACTTAAAAATACTTATTGATGCTTAATAATAATTATCACGCGTAATTAAACACCAATTTAAAAAGAAATCACACAATTTGACTTTAAACATTAAAAGGCAAAAAATACATTATCTTTTTGTGATTTTTTTTCCTTTTGTAAAACAAGCTTAATTACTCCTAATTCTAGAATTAAATCCTAAATGCGAATGCGACATTTTTTGGTATTTTTCTTAATTTAACAAATAAACATGCACGAACGAATGCAAACAATACACAAAATTCACAATAATTGTAAACAAACAAAATTATTTTATTTTTGAATTTTTTGGGAGTGATTCTCATATAGGGCAAAAATCATGTGCTCACACCAATGATGTACATCAGTCATTATACATTAAACGGGGCAAGTCATGCCCGAGAACTGGCGATCAAAGTGCAAAAGCTCAAAACGACCGGTCGGGTCTTTACACCCTCCCCCACTTAAACACACGTTCGTCCTCGAACATACTCAGAGTTGTTCTAAAAGCCAACCGATAGCTGAATAACTTTACCATGCATAACCCGGGGGTGATCACACGTCACCCTATCTCATATAGGTGTGATAATACATAGAAGATGAAATTACACAACCCAATCTAGCCCATGAATCATAGAACTACATTTTCACTTCTGAAACCATCAATACGATCAAAATCTCACACTCATACACTGAATAGGCCCGAACCAACTGTAATAGCCTATGCCTGCAACCTCAGGTGCAATTATATGATATACCACGTAACTCAAACACATTCATCGATAACTTCCATTCACAACAGTTGTCCACAACAACCAAATATCGATAGGAAACCTCTTATCAGCTAAAATCTCATTCCAACACTTTCATATACTGCCAACGATAAATGAAACACACGGTAAACCATAACCATTCCTCAGATCAACCATTCATGAAGCCAGTTCTCCTCTGGCAATTACCAAAGCAAAATTTTAAAACGAACTTCAATATTATCCTTCCAACATGCTGAAATCAAATTCGTTCGTATTCATTAATCATCCCAACGATCTCTTCTGACCCAACACACTGCCCTGGTGACATGACACATCAATATAGGCCTAAGCCACAACTTGCATAAATACGTGCACCAATAAAAAACAGTCTGAACATGCTCGAATAATGAAAATGACTCAATTGAAATAGTTGTACCTCAAGCTCATCAATACCATCACAACACAAGGCTGAGAACACGTCTCACATTATAGGAATAGAATACACGAATATATCCCGCAAGGTCGTATCTCAGCATAACTTCGTTGCTAAACGTGATCCTACCCAAACACTGCTCCACATGAAACACATCAAGTAACTATGCTCGAAATTGACAACCACGCACAATTTTGACATTTGGAACCAAAGCAAATCATCATACCCACGGTAAAGCAAATAACCTATACCATACAAACCTGAAAGTATATAACTGATACGCCATTCACCGAGCAACACCTAATTTCCCTTCCCGAAAGACTTCCACTATGAAACCCCGATAGAATTACACTATAAGTGCCTATAACCAACGAATCACAACTCCTCGCAACACAGAAAGGTAACTCATAGATTCCCTAATTACTAATAGTTCAGAATAACTGAATCAACACACCCTTCACCAACGGCAACTCGAAGTCAACAAAACCGTCTTGATGCCGGATACATACCCATATAGGTCTACCAGTAGACCACACATTAACTCCAATTACACATCACCGATAAATAATCCTTCGAAGGTACATACTGACTGGATCATAGCACACACTAATATCTGAATAACTTACCCACATTTTCCTTCCACAACCACAAGCTAACCCGTATATGAGAACTTCCAATCTCCAAGCCCATAAAACACACGAATTACCATATCTGATCCCAACTTTGTCGTCCGAATACATACCATGTCACACCTTCTTTTTACCTACTGCACCCCGCGAGGGATGTAGTAAAAGGGAGTTTTTTCAATTAAAGGACAATCGAAACGAGATTCATTTATTAAGAAATTCAGAGTCACCATTTGGGATATTTATGATATCCCAAGTCACCGGTTGAATCCTGAATCGAGGAAAAGATTGACTTTGTATTACGGTCCGCGAACCAAAAATCCGGATAAGGAATTCTGTTAACCCGGGTGAAGGTGTTAGGCATTCCTGAGTTCCGTGGTTCTAGCACGGTCGCCCAACTGTCATATTTGACTTATTTATCTGATTTTACAACATGCTTTAACTTATGTGATTTTTAACCGTAAACCGCTTTTATTCATTTTAAGGAAAATTGAACGTCGTTTAAAACGTGTCTTTGGATCGCGTCACATGAAATGCACCCGCAATCTGAAACACATCTTATTCAACGTTTTGGGATTTGGATTTGGGTCACATAAATGTGCACCTGAGTTTAAGGAGGTAATGTTATTAAAATACGCGCCTAAAGATTCTAACGCGTTATTATTTTGGGGAAGGCCGTGCAATTCGCTAAACGGCCCATCCCGAAGTCTAAGTATTTTAATATAACCATTTATCGAGGGCCCCACAATTTTTGCATTTTTTATTTGGCGAGCCTCATCTCATATTTTATTTAAAGGTCCACCCTAAAGTAAGCTATGCTTTTTCTATATTATTTGTCTCTAAAAATAAAGGAAAATGCCCTAATTAATTCACATTCCTTTAGAGTCACTACATTTGGTTTATGAACTCTTAGCCCCCTTTTAGGCCTTAAAATGGCTCATATAAAAGATTAGAGCCTCAGGGTTGCATAAGAGACGGCCAATCGTAGGCATGGACCAGGTTCAAACGAACACACAGTTCAGGACCTGGGCCACTTGTTATGATGTTGAAGCCCAAGCTGCCTGAAGATAGGCCAATTGCTAGGCCAAATGAGGCCTCGATTTAGTTAGGCTAAATCCACTCCGAAATTGTTCCAAGATATTCAAAATGTGTTTAACAACTTACAACAAGGGCAAACGTTATTCACCTATTCGAACTTACGAAACATTGATCATTTGAATTCCATACGTCCTGCTTAGGTTAAACCAAAAGTGAGCCTAACTGGAAACGTGATTGTGATGACACAAGGTAGCCCGATTATTTTAGGTTGATTCAAGATAACTATACTAAAACTGAACTACTGAAACCGTTACTGAAATTGAACACACGTTCATGATGTGATTCAAGTTATACTACACTAAGTTACTACCATAGAAAGGCTGAATTCCAACTTCAATTTTTTACAACCCAGTCCAGCCCGAAACAACTCTAATTACAGCCCAGTTTTACTACAAAAATTAAACATTAGACGCTAGCGCATGTATTAATGTAAACTATAGTTAATGTCCCATATACAACCCCAATTCTTAGTCCAGTCATACAGATTATCCTAACAGAATTACAACATTATGCTATTCAACTTTAAATGAGCTAAATTATCGACTAATAAGTAAGTGAAGCAGGGAAAAGCAGGGTCAACCAGCAGCAAACTTAGAAGCCTTCTCTATTTGATTCAATCCACTTAACTACATGTTATCAGAAGTTTAAACTTGTACCTGGATAATGGAAATAGAAGAAGAGGAATGGTCAACAACAGCAACACAACAGCAGCAGCCAATCAAATTCAATACCACACCACAGTCAAAATGCCTATGAAGATTTGAAAACCAAACAAAGTTGACAGGACCGCCTCAAAACAATCCAGAAATAGCTTGAAACCCAACAGAAAACATAATCAACCAGACACAACCTTAACCAGACCAACTTAATTAGACCCCAAGCTCTTTAAAGTCAAACCAGAACCATTCTAAGTTTCAATAAAACAGTAACACCATCAAACACTGGTTTTCAAAGGTGTTGTTTTAAACTCTCAACTGAATGCCTCTCCAATATTGATTTTTCAAGACCAAGAAAGAACCTAAGAAAACTGATTGCTTTTTTTTTTCAAGTCCAGTCTTTATTTTTCAAGCTCTCAAAGAACACTAATGCCTTCGCCCTCTCCTTCTAGCACCGATTTCAGCTTCATAAATAAGCATTTTAGTTAGTGCATTTACCACTAACACCTAGCCCTTTTAGTTTAAAATTAAACACTCAATATCCACTCACTTAGTGCTTATTAAATAATTCAATAGTGCCTATTTCAGTCCTAAAAACCAGGATTAGTGCAATTTCCACTTATAACTGTCTCAAATCATTCTTACTAACAGATTTTAATCATTCAGCAGCCCTTGATCAATTATTCAAGTAATTTAATTCCCCAAACTACCCCTTAAGCTACCCATGTGATTTATTCTACCCCTGGTTTTGCACCTTATCAACTATAAACCAATTATCCTAACTCAGAAACCTAAGCTAAATTAATCAAATGGAACAAATTAACTGAAACTCAATCAAAAATCACATTAACCCCACACAGAACACAACAGAACATGGAAGCTGAGCTGAATCAAAAGTCATATTGATACTAAACAGAAGATTCAACAACACTTTAACTTTTGACCCCAAATTAGATCACACAGCGTTACAACAGAATAAAGGATTCAATTGTTCAAGAGGGACAAACTAACACAAAACAAGAACAAATAGACACTATGAATACACTGACAAAAAACACACTGAATTTATATGCAAAAATGATAGACAATAGAGAGAAAGGAACCAAACATAGCTCAAAATAAAACAATTAAACTAATAGTAACAACAAACACTTATGGAGAAGATCACAACTTTGTACAAGAATATTACAGATACTGATTTTTAAAATCAAACTAAAGGACAAACACATTTAAATGATTTAACAGCCTAATAGATATACTAACAACTCAATGATAAAAATTGGACTAGAAAAAGATCTGTAAGAGGAGGAATAAGTAATTGACAGAAAAAATGATGAAAAATAACGAAATTAATCAAACAATCATTAACAACACACAAAATAAAAAATAAGGAAGCAGAAATACCTCGGAATCTTAGACCAAACGAATATGTCCTATTTGGAACTTCGAATTGAACTTTGAGGCCAAAACGGACCTTAATCGAGTGTTCTCGACCAAGAGCACTTGACTAAGGTCGATTGTGACCTCAAATTCTTTTTGGTTCTTCTAGGGCTCGTTCAGTCAAATTAAAATTCGACGAGATCCGCTATGATTCGAGTGAAACTAACATGGGCTTTGGGACGAGGGTGGTCTGGTGGTCAACTAGTGTAACTTTGGGACTGATTGGAGATGGCGCCGCCACTGGGAAAATTTGTGGCGACGCTAGGGTTCATGCGGTCAAATTGTTATTCGAAGTGTTCTAGGCAGATTCGAAGGGAACTAATGGGGTTCTAGGGGTGAGAGAGGTTCAGGGGTCAAGAGGTGTGAGTTTGGTGGCCATTGGATGGATTAGGGTTTTGACTGATTCTTCGATTGAATATTGGAAGAGCCTGGTTGGGATTCGAAGATGATGAAGTGGGTATTTGGAATGGGGAGGTCGAGGGGAGTTCAGGGTGTAAAACTGGTGGGGTATGGTGATTGACCGCCACCTTGGGCGATTTTCGGCGGGCGGTCAACGGTGGTTTGCGGTGGTGGGATTTGGGGTCGTCTCTGAGAGGTGAGAGACGATGAGGGGGGTTTGGCTTATGGGGCTGGGTGTGTTTGGGAGTTATATACTAGGGGGAGGAATTGATACTGGCCGTTGGATCAATTAAGACCAACGACCTGGATCCATTCACTAAAGAGGAACTATGTCGTTTAGTATGGTAACGAGGCAGACCGGGTTAGGGAATGGGTCAGGTGGTTTAAACGGGTAAGGGAGATGGGATTTGGACCGTTGGATTAATTAGGATAGACAGCTGAGATCTTTGGATACTGAAACGACATAGTTTTAGCCTCATACTACGTCGTTTCATTTACTCTGTGAGAGGGCTGCCTGGACCGGGTAAAAAAATGTTTTGGGCCTGGATTTGGTCAAATTTTGGACGACCCAGTCCGATTTTCTTTTTATTTTTATTTTCCTTATTTCATAATTAATAAAATCAAAATTCTAAATTAAATTATAAACCACAAAAAATACTAATAAATTCCTACTAACAATTATCACACACAATTAAATGCTAATTTAAAATAAAATCACCTAACTAGACCTTAAATGTTAAAAATGCAAAGTACATTATTTTTTGTGATTTTTTTACTTTTTGTAAAACAAACTTAATTACTCCTAATAAATCCTAAATGCAAATGCAACATATTTTTGTATTTTTATTAATTTTAACAAATAATCACGCACAGACAAATGCAAACAATAAAAGAAAATTAACACAAAAATCTACAAAAATCACACACAACACAAAACTATTTTTCTTGGAATTTTTGGGAGTAATTCTCATATAAGTCAAAAATCACGTGCTCACAACTACACCTCTAATACCCAGTCACATCATGAGAGATACTCTAAAATTCTTGTATGCCACCAAGCAAACTCAAATATCAGCAGTCGATCTATCCTGAAAGTGACGCACTACTACCGAAGTGCCATTAACTTAATCATATTGCCCTTTTTCTAAAATATATAATCTCGTCAAATCATTTTCAATTAGCAGTAACAATTCCTTAATTATCTGAGGCTACCCGCTGCCTAAGGATTTTATGAACTCCCTTCCAGAACTGAATTGAACCTTACACACGCTAATCTCGATCCTCAACTATGTATCGCACATACCGTACCATCCTAGTATAACATGAGAACTTTATCTCCCTTCTGAGCCACAGACATCTACGTACTCAACTAGTCAAGAACTTTCCATTGATCCCATCTAGAAAAAAAATCACTACACATCACATGCTCCGCATGCCTATAGAAAATATACATCTCCAAACCACAATAGAGATCATCAGGGACTCTCCGAATTCCCTTTGCACAAATTAGGTCGGCCAGGACTGAATCCTTCTAACTCGACCAAGCTAAGCAAGCCAAAAAAACCAAAAGCATTATTGTAACATACATGTAAGAACTCATTTCTTCGAACACACATAAGGAGTTAATCATATCCTTATTATACCGATCCGGTATACTATCAAGCTACTCCATCTATCTAATTTTTCCTTCTGATTCATCTTCAACTTGCAATTCCCTCTTGATATAGCACCACAATTCCTCAACCCAGGCTTACCACACAAGATCCAAGCATAAAACTACATTGTCTAAAACCTATAAGTCGTTGAATACTCCCTTAAATATTTCCAAAAGTACCACATTCCCACAATACTTATCTGAAGAGACTCCCTTCGAATCTAAATTCGTTACCTTTACCTTCATGATACTAATACATAGAAGCCCATAACGTATAGAAAATACTACAAGTCTTGATATCCTCGAATGAAATCCAATTTCTAACCACACATGCAACTCTAAATTGCCCCATTGATATATGCAGAAACTTGAACATATTAGAACCATCATCGCAGGTCATCCATTCTCCCCAAACTGCACTAAATCTAATCAAAGAAATTGAACAACCCGTGCCTCACTGGCACTCTGACACCGCGGAACGTAACCTCATCCCAATACCACCAAGAAACTTCCTGCTCTATGCACCGAGCATTCTTTACCAACAACCACTTAAGACATCCTGTGATTTTTTTTCTTACTCTATGAAGCATAATACAACCTTTGTCGAAATATTCCTTTACTCGAGCTATTCTCGGTTTCAATTTTTGCAAGTCATAGCTAATTCACTCGCACGCCTCAAACTGGAACCAACGTAGCACCTAACCATGCAATCAACTGCTCACAACAGATTCCCCTACTTGGCTCGAAGCCATAGGTCAAGATACCCTCAATAACTCATAACCCTTTTACTCCATTGATGCTACAATACCATAGTGAGATTAAACTCAAATCATTTGTAAGCTTGTAAAAACACAGATCATCTAGTACTATAAACCTTATGCAAATCTCGCATTCATCCCCACAACAGTTAAGCACACTCTCTTAAGAGACCCAAAATTTCAAATTTCAACACGTACTTTTCACTTACACATGAGAACTTCTAACATACACACGACACAGTCACTTAGTCTTCCTGAGTCTCAGATCATACCGCAACATGAAATTTACTTCACTCCAACTAGGAGATATGAAAGGATTCTTCACGCGCCCATAACTCGGGGCTACTTATCCAATCACAATGGAAATCAAACACTTTATAGTTCATCTATCATCTAGCAGACCTTCCTCGTCACTTCCAAGTCATATAGATACCTCTCGCAGTACTAACATACTTATCACGTAGATATCTAACCGTCATTCCTACCAATAGGGACAATACCGAACATATAAGTTCAAAACATTTGCTCACACAACCAGCACCTCAGTGCTCAAGCCATAGACAAAGATCTGGTCTCAAGTCCTTCAGAGTGGCCCAATATCAACTCACAGAGATCACATTTCGCCCCTCGATCAGGGAATCACAAGCCATCAAGGCATATCTGATACTGAGCGCTCATGCGCGCATACGAACACGTGGAAGGAATTTAAAAAGTTATTTCCCAAGCTGAATCAAGGATGCACGATAAGAATTTCAAGAATGTGAAGTTTTTCCTAAAGGTTCTGCAGCCTCTCGAGGATAAATACAAACATCTCCGTACCGATCCGCGAGACTCTGCTAAACCTGCTCATGACTCGTGAGACCTATGTAACCTAGGCTCTAATACCAACTTGTCACGACCCAAATACCGAACCTGGTCGTGATAGCGCCTCTCATGAAGACAAGGCCAACCAGTCATCCCAATTCACCCTTTTAAAATAGTTATTTAACACAATTATAGTACAACATGGTTTAATAACACCAAAAAGCGGAAAATATAGATAAAGATGCGGAAATCCAACCCAACTCAACCTGACATCGGGGTGTCACTAGTCATGAGCATCTATTAGAGTATAAGTACAACTACAAGGTCTGGAATGTACAAAACAGGACAGATGAATGAAAAGGGAGAAAAGTGGTATTGCGAACGCTGACAGCCACCTCGCTAAAACTCTGATAACCCTGCCTCCAATCAGCCAAGACCCACTACCGGGTGTATAAATACCTGCATCTGCACACAAGGTGAGGGAGTAAAGTGAGTGCTCCAACTCAGTGAGTAATAAAGGTAAATAACAATTGAGCAGTAAGAAATCACGTAAAGCATATCAACATGTTGTGTGGAAGCAGTATAAAACAATTTAAGAAAGCAATGAAGCTGTGAAATCTCTTAAAAACACCTTTGCTCAGTTTAAACTTCCTTTGAAAGAATAACTTTCAAATAGTTAAGCAAATGAATGCAAATCAGTTAGTGCAGATAAGCACATAAAAAAATGTTCGCCTATCGGGAACAATGTCTCAAAACAGTATCGGCCCCTCGGGCAATCATATAGAACAGTATCAGCCCTTCGGGCAATCACATAGAATAGTACCAGCCCCTCGGGCACAATTTTGTTCCTGGTCAGTCATTGTTACCTGACCAAAATGTGTCCTACAGTGCCATTGTTACCACTGTCTAAAATTTGTCCGCTCTGGTCAGTCATTGTTACCTGACCAAGACGCATCCTACAGTGCCATTGTTACCACTGTCTAAAATTTGTCCGCTCTGGTCAGTCATTGTTACCTGACCGCACAGTTTTATTCCTGGTCAGTCAGTGTTACGTGACCAAGACACGTCCTACAATGCCATTATTACCACTGTCTAAAATTTGTCCGCTTTAGGTGGGTACCCGCGCTCACTATAGGTGTGCAGACTCCGGAGGGGCCCCTTATGGCCCAAACGCTATATCAAGCCACCTCGTGGCATATAATGTATCCCAGGCCCTTAGCCTAATATCACTCAGCATATCCTCACATATGGACATCGGCCTCACTCAGTCCGAAAATCATCATAAGCCCCTCGGGCATTTGTAAAACAGTGGTTCTCAGCCCAAAATATCATTTAGAAATATCATTTAAGTTTCAAATCTGTATAAAAGTGGCCGAGTTTGTAAAACCATAAATATCAACAAGACTGAGTTCAAATACAAGTCAAAAACAATGAGAAAATAATGATAAAAATCCCCGAAGGGTTCAAATAATTGGCACGAAGCCCAAATATGGCAATCAACCCAAATCATGACGATAACAAATAAATTTCAGTCAAATATGCGGTAAAATCATCAATCGGGATGGACTAAGTCACAATCCCCAATGGTGCTCTACCCCGCGCTCGCTATTCGGCGTGCAAGTCACCTCAACATAGCACTACAATATGCAATCCGGGGTTTCAAACCCTCAGACTATTATTTACAATCATTACTCACCTCGAACTGGCTACTTCTTTAACTTGCGACACCCTTGCCCCTCAAATTAGCTTCCACGTGCGTCGAATCTATCCAAAATCAAAACAAATACGTCATAATATGATAAGGGAACAAAGCCCAATCAAAATAATCGAAAAATACCAAAATTCTCAAAATTAGCAAAAACTCGAGCCTCGGGCCCACGTCTCGAAATTCGGAAATTTTTATATCAACGGGTTCCTTATTCCACCACGAGTCTAACCATACCAAAATTATCCAATTCCCATAACATTTCGACCCTCAAATCCTCAAATCTATCCGAGAGGGCTTCTAAACTTTTTCCCGCTAAATTCATGAATTTAATGCCAAAACTTGTAATAGATTCGAGTAATCTAACCAAAATTGATTTAAGAACATTTACCCCATTGTTCTCTCCGAAAATATCTCGAAAAATCGCCTTACCCGAGCTCCAAATCGCCAAAAATGGAAAATGGGATGAAGTCCCATTTTCAGAACATAACATTTTGTCCAGCTATAGTGTTTTCGCAATTCCTCACAAAACCTTTGCATTTGCGGATGAACAGTATTTTTGCAATTCTGAACAAAAGCTTCGCATTTGCGGATGAGCAGTATTTTTGCAATTCCTGACAAAACTTCTGCATTTGCGGATGAATAGTATTTTGGCAATTCCTGACAAAACCTTCGCATTTGCGAATGAACAGTATTTTCGCAATTCCTGACAAAATATTCACATTTGCGGATGAACAATATTTTTGCAATTCTCGACAACACTTCGCATTTGCGAATGAACAGTGTCACACCAGAACCAGCAATACCAAGCTTCTCCAAAATGATCTGAAACTCACCCAAGGCCCCCGGGGACCTCTACCAAAAGCACCAACACACCCTAAAACCTCATTGAAACTTGTTCCAATCATCAAAACACCTCAAACAACATCAAATTACTCAAAACACATCGGATTCAAGACTAAGTTTCTAAAAACTTATGAAATATAGTTTCGATAAAAAAACCAACCAAACGACATCTGAATGACTTGAAATTTTGTACACATCCCAAATGACATAACGAACCTACAACAACTCTCATAATTTCATTCCGACCCTTGGATCAAAATCTCACCTATCAATCGGAATTCGCCAAAATACTAACTTCGCCATTCAAGCCTAATTCTACAACGGACCTTCAAAACCAATTCTGATCACACTCCTAGGTCACAAATCACCTAACGGAGCTAACCAAATCATAAAAATTCCGATCCAAGCTCATATACAGATAAGTCAACTCTTGGTCAAACCCTTTCAAATTCAAAGCTTTCCGCTGAAACTGTTCCTTCAAATTCATTCCGATTTTCCTGAAAGCCAAAGCCAACGATCTACATCAGTCATAATATATTACATGGGACAAGTCATGCCCGAGAACTGACGATCAAAGTGCAAAAGCTCAAAACGACCGGTCGGGTCGTTACAAAGTGGCTTGTCTAACCTTGTGTGGGGGACTTTTCCCCGTAGGATTGATATTTTGATAATTGAAATACCTTGTACGTGAGGTGACGAGCGCGTACTTGTGCTAGTTGCTGGAAATCCAATTTTTTCATTAAAAATAGCCTTGAATTGTGTTCTTTTTTTCGCTTACACTATTTGGGAATTAAGCGTGCTGTTAGTCTAGAGAAGCATGTCTACTTGGCTAAATTACTCTATTTGCCTTAACTGCCTTATTTGTATCACGTGA
This sequence comes from Nicotiana glauca, assembly GCA_026770625.1. Taxonomy (NCBI): domain Eukaryota; kingdom Viridiplantae; phylum Streptophyta; class Magnoliopsida; order Solanales; family Solanaceae; genus Nicotiana; species Nicotiana glauca. Next base: position 21,279 of record MU751372.1, read on the forward strand.
AGCATGTTAGACTAGGATTATCTGCTTTACCTTTATATGAAATTGATTGAATTGGGTTCTTGTTGCTGATGTGTATTTATTTTGGGACTACGGGACGATATCCCGGGATCTCCCCTTATGTTTACTTTGCGACTACAGAATTGCATTCCAGGAGATCCCCCTATACTTTTACATTGGTATTACGGGAGTGCACTCGGTAGATTCCCCAGTAATGAGTATTTATATTTGGGACTACGGATGTGTTATTCCGATAGATCCCCGTGCATTTATAAATTGGACTACGAGACTGCACCCAGGAGATCCACTGGATATTTATATTTGGGAACTACAGGACGGTATCCTGGGAGATTCCCCGTTTGTCTTCTGTGTTGAGCTGTATTGGTTTTTCCGTGATTCTTGTTTTAGTTTTAGTTGTTATTCTTTACGTCTTGTGATACTTTCACTGTTGCACTTATTTTTACTGTCCTTATCTACGCTGTTAAATTTTTATATTCTATTTAATCTCAGTAGGGCCCTGACCTACCTCGTCACTACCCAACCGAGGTTAGGCTTGTCACTTACTGAGTACCGATGTGGTGTACTCATGCCCTTCCTGCGCATGTTTTTCATGTGCAGATTCAGGTACTTCGACTCAGTTCTACCACCCCTAAGGCTAGGCGACTGCTATAGTGACTTCGAGGTATATCTGCGCGTCCACAGACCGAGGAGTCTCTTTCTATTCTTGCTATTTAGTATTAGCCCTTCTGTATTTCAGTTCTTGTTAGATATTCTGGAGTTCGAGCTATGTAGTATTTCTTAACTTGTGATTCATGAGTTTCCGGGTTTTGGATTCATGTATTAGTTTTTGAGAGATTAATGTTGTGTATGTCATGCAACACTCTTAGACGTTGTTTATTTACTCTACCTCTGTTTAAACTTGTTTTCTTCCGCAAATTTGGTTTATTTTTCGCATTTTAGACTTACCTAATCGTAAAGACTAGGTGTCGTTATGATAGTTCACGGAGGGCGAACCGGGATCGTGACAAAATTATCCCGAATTCTTGTATGTGTTAGTTTTATTATAATTTTATATGTTAGTTTGTTAATTAAATAATAGTTTTTATAATTAAATATTCACAGATGGGTTCCCGACTCGATATTTGGAGCCCAATAGTACTAATTTATCCTGAATTCTTCTATTTGTTAGTTTTATTATTTTACATATTAGTTTTATAATTTTATATGTTTGTTTGTAAATTAAATAATTAATTTTTATAATTATATAATATTTAATTATTAAATATTCATATATGGGTTACATGCTTGATATTTGTGGCCCACTAGCACCAAATATATGTTGACTATAATTGAACAAAGTTTGTGTTTGATCTATCAGTTATTTAGACGTATTTTTTAGTATAAGAGATACTTAAATTACATGGAAACTACGCTAAAATGAACTACATTTTACTACACTAAAAGACACTACATTATACTACGTTAAAATGCACTACATTTTATTAAGATAAAAAGCATTACGTTTTACTGCCCTAAAAGGCATTCCGATTTACTAGTCTTTTAGCAAAAAAATAATTTAAACCAGATAAAATACAACAAATAAATTGTAATCACAAAAATACATAGAAAACAGTAATAGTAATTTATTAATATTTTTATTAACAAATAATAACGATTTCACAATTTTCATATATGTTTTAATAATATTAATATCTTAGCCCGGATAAAAATAACATACCAATTTAATATAAAAAAATACAAAACAACATACAACACATTCAAAATAACTAATATGCATTATTTATACGAGTTGGGTCATAAACTAAATCGGAATACCTCTATTTATATTTTTTTCGAAAGTTGAAAATTTGAAATTTTGACTCTGAAACAAGCAACCCCCAACAATAGAAGGCTTGGCTAGAATGTGGGATCAATTTTGATTATTTTTTATGGGATGGATGGGTCCACTCGAATTATTTATCGTTTTAATGGGGGGAGGGGAGGGGGGATGCTGCTAAGCTTTTAAAAATGAAGGAAACAATCTGTTCCAGAAACGTGGGGTAAACGGGAGGGGATGATACTTATATAGATAAAACGCAGTTTAATACCGCATTTTATATAAAATGTGGTACTGAACTGCATTTTATATAGTTGTCTTTTCAGCTACTATGTAAAATATGGTTAGCTAAAGCGTTTTATATAAACGCGGTTTGCTAAAGCCTTTCACAAAAATACGGTTCTGAACAGCGTTTTACCTTAACGTCTTAAACGGCCATTAAGGTAAAACGCGATTCATAACCGCATTTTATATAAAAATATAACTTTTTTTTATACTTAAAAAAATGTTTTGAGTCCAAAAGAACTATATTTACGTTCCGAACTCTTATATTCCCTTCGTTTCAAATTAAATGAGCTAGTTTGACTTGACACAAAGTTTAGGGGAAAAAAAGTAAGACTTTTGAAATTTGTGGTCTTAAAAGCTTAAGGGGTAAAACTTTGTGGGGCCATGACTTTTGTATGATTACAAAAACTTCTCATTAAGGGTAAAATGAGTAATGAAGAGTTTAAAGTTAAATTATTTCTAAATTTAAAAATATATTATTTATTTTGGAACAAACTAAAAAAAATATATGATTTAATATGAAACGGACTAATATTAGTATGCCGGTGGCTTTTTGGGATTTATGACAAAAGTGCTAGACAAATGTAAAACTACGCGCAGTGTGGCAGCAAAGTAAGTATTATCAGAATACTACTAGTACTACTTATGTAAAACTACCTACAAATATCATCTAACTCAGCACTATGATCATGTATGTGAATTAATGCTTCTATCACTAGTACAATTTTCATTTTTTCTAGTTCATAAATTATTTTGTTCGAGTCGGTCTGCGCACAATTCAAGAAATTCATAACTATATGCTACTTATAAATTCTTTTGGGAACAATTTTGTTTTGGTATTGAATAATAACAGGTGGATTTAAGGATTATAAATTCTCAGGAAGAGGATTGAAAATTAATACTTCCAATTTCCAGAACTATACAATGGGAGCCGGAATGAGTGAAATCACAAACCATGTACAAATACAAAAAAGACCAAGCTCAAGATCCTAATGAATCAAAGGACAATAATACCCTCCAACACTCTCTAAATTTACCAAAACTGGGTACTCTCTCTTACTCGCTCAGGGGAGATGGGTTGTTCTCCGGCAGACTATGAACGGCCACTGACGGAGAAAATAGAAGACAAAGAGTGAGCTAATCCCAATACTATGGTCACCTTCACTTGTCCTCTCTTTGGAATTGGTCTCCCATATTCTACCCTTCTTGACATCATGTTTCCTTCGTTCATCACTATCTCTTTTCTTGCTCCGGCCATCTTTGAAATTCTCCGATGTGTTTTAATGGTAGTGATGTATTGATCAGTCGGTCGCCGGCGGTTTCTCTGGCAGCGTTGATGTTAACTGACTACTGCAGTTGCTAGGCGCTCTGTGTTTGCTTTTGCTAGTGGAATGAATGGTCCCGTAATTATATATAGTTGAGTGATTGGTAATAGCCCCTAGTTGGAGAAATTTACCATGTTAAGCCATTGCTTATCTTTATCTCCATTATTAGAGCTAATGTATGAAGTACTATTTGACATATTCCATGTGATATCGACCTTATTGTGTTCACATTGTCTTTTCACTTGCATTTTTTTAACCCGAAAGAAAAGAATTTTGTTGGTAGATGGAAATATTTTAAATGTTGATGTGCCCTATATTATGATTTTAATTTAGCTATTCTTATAGCTCGTTTAGCCAAGCTGCAAAAATCAGCTTATTTTGAGAAAGTATTTTTTTTTTCAAAAGTATTTTCTCAAAAGTACTTTTGGTGAGAAGCGGTTTGTGTTTTCTAATTAGTTTGAAAAGCACTTCTGAGCAGCAATTAGTGTTTGGCCAAGCTTTAAAAAACTACTTCTACGTGTATTTTTCTCAAAAGTGCTTTTAGAGAGAAACTATTTTTTTCTGTTTTTCCAAAACTGCTTCTGCTCCTCCTTAAAAGTCTTTTTTTTTTCTTCCAAAAGCTTGACCAAACACTTTAATTTTTGCCAAAAGTACTTTTTGCAAACAAAAAAAACTTTTGACAAAAAATAAGCTTGGCCAAACATGCTATTATTCTTGAATGAAACCGGTAACCAAACATAGAAACAATAACATAAAACAATGGAATACTTAAACAAGCGGTTTGATTAGACTTGAGATTTATGCCATGTCACTTCAAGTGACAAATAGTAGCAAGTGTGACATCATCATATTAGAGATCGTTTGATAGGGTTAATAAAAACAATATTGAATTGTATGTATTAGTAACGTTGAGATTAGTTATTGTATTGGTAGAAATCCGACCATACGATGGACAAGGGGTCAACCCCATCGTAACCAATTTATAGTAAATGGTCAACGCTATTGATTTTTGACTCATGACACTTGTCCTTAAGAAGAACAAGGGGGTCACGGCCGTTTCGCAACAAGAGGACGTCTCCAAGACTAAAAACAACGCCAACTCGTGACCAACTCACAAAGTTTGAAACTATAAATACCAAGAGAGAGAACCTCCAAAGGGGGCTTCTTCTTCTACACAACTCTGAACACATAGAAATGGGAAGATATGCTCCATAAATGGGGCGATAAACAAGATCGCTGTAAGATCCTGAACCTCTTCAAGGAGAGGCAGGTTAAGCTACTATGATGAATAAGACCTCGTTTATATCACTGTAAGATCTTGAACCTCTTCAAGGAGAGACAGGTCAAGCTACTATGATGAATAAAACCTCGTTTATATCACTCCCCAATTGATTACTCATATATCTCCAATTTGTCTCCTGATTCAGTGATTAATTATGATTGGCTATGATTTACCCCTTGAATTATTTTGATTAATTTGCTTGGGAAGTATTCGATAATTTTCGACTTAATAAATTTGGCGCCGTCTGTGGGGATTTTCTAGCGAAATCACATAGCTTCTTCCTCGAATCGAAGCCAAAGGAACATAAAAAAAAGAAGCAAATTTACTCAAACGGACCAGAGGAATCACATCGAGCGCATCAAAGGAAACTAAGATCTGAAAACAACCAGACAAGAAGAAGAAGCCCCTCTTCTCCCTCAGGACAGAAAGTATGAAGCATTTCCCTCACCCCTAACGCAGTGTTAGGCCGGAAACCAGCACAGGACCGTTTCAAGCCAGGACTGGGTCTTAATCTAAGTGCCTTCGCCATCTAATGTATCAGGTTCGACCTCACTCGAACTGGGACTCAGGCTAAGTTCCTTCTCCCTCAAAATTTATTAGGTTCGACCTCACTCAAACTGGAACTCAGGCTAAGTGCCTTCGCCATCAAATGTATCATGTTCGACCTCACTCGAACCAGGCCTCAGGCTAAGTGCTTTCTCCCTAAAAATCTATTAGGTTCGACCTCAGTCGAACTGGGCCTTAAGATAAGTGTCTTCGCCATCAAATGCATCAGGTTCGACCTCAGTCGAACCGGGACTCAGGCTAAGTGCCTTCGCCATCAAATTTATTAGGTTCGACCTCATTCGAACTGGGACTCAGGCTAAGTGCCTTCGCCCTCAAAATTTATTAGGTTCGACCTCAGTGAACTTGGACTCAGACTAAGTGCCAATGCATCAGGTTCGACCTCAGTCGAACTGGGACTCAGGCTAAGTGCCTTTGCCATCAAATTTATTAGGTTCGACCTCACTCGAACTGGGACTCAGGCTAAGTGCCTTCGCCCTCAAAATTTATTAGGTTCGACCTCAGTCGAACTGGGACTCAGACTAAGTGCCTTCGCCATCAAATGTATCAGGTTCGACCTCACTCGAACCGGGCCTCAGGCTAAGTGCCTTCGCCCTCAAAATTTATTAGGTTCGACCTTAGTCGAATTGGGACTCAGGCTAAGTGCATTCGCCATCAAATGCATTAGGTTCGACCTCAGTTGAACTGGGACTCAGGATAAGTGCCTTCGCCATCAAATGCATCAGGTTTGACCTCAGTGGAACCAGGCCTCAAGCTAAGTGCCTTCGCCATCAAATGCATCAGGTTCGACATCAGTCGAACCGGGACTCAGTATAAGTGCCTTCGCCATCAAATGCATCAGGTTTGACCTTAGTCGAACTGGGACTCAGGCTAAGTGCCTTCGCCCTCAAAATCTATTAGGTTCGACCTCATTCGAACCGGGGCTCAGGCTAAGTGCCTTCGCCATAAAATGCATCAGGTTCGACCTCAATCGAACGGGGCCTCAGGCTAAGTGCCTTCGCCATCAAATTTCTTAAGTTCGACCTCACTCGAACTAGGACTCAGGCTAAGTGCCATCACCATCAAAATTTATTAGGTTCGACCTCAGTCGAATTGGGACTCATGCTAAGTGCCTTCGCCATCAAATGCATCAGGTTCGACCTTAGTCGAACCGGGACTCAGGCTAAGTGCCTTCGCCATCAAATGCATCAGGTTCGACCTCAGTCGAACCGGGCCTCAATCTAAGTGCCTTCGCCATCAAATGCATCAGCTTCGACCTCAGTCGAACCGGGACTCAGGATAAGTGCCTTTGCTATCAAATCCATCAGGTTCGACCTCAGTCGAACCGGGACTCAGGCTAAGTGCCTTCGCCATCAAATGCATCAGGTTCGACCTTAGTCGAACCGGGACTCTAGCTAAGTGCCTTCACCATCAAATGCATCAGGTTCGACCTCAGTTGAACCGGGACTCAGGCTAAGTGCCTTCGCCATCAAATTTATTAGGTTCGACCTCACTCGAACTAGGACTCAGGCTAAGTGCCTTCGCCATCAAATGCATCAGGTTCGACCTTAGTCGAACCGGGACTCAGGCTAAGTGCCTTCGCCATCAAATGCATCATGTTCGACCTCAGTCGAACCGGGACTCCGTCTAAGTGACTTCACCCTCAAAATCTATTAGGTTCGACCTCAGTCGAACCGGGCCTCAGGCTAAGTGCCTTCGCTATCAAATGCATCTGGTTCGACCTCAGACGAACCGGGACTCAAGCTAAGTGCCTTCGCCATCAAATTTATTAGGTTCGACCTCACTTGAGCTGGGAGTCAGGCTAAGTGCCTTCGCCCTCAAAATTTATTAGGTTCGACCTCAGTCGAACTGGGACTCAAGCTAAGTGCCTTCGCCATCAATGAATCAGGTTCGACCTCAGTCGAACCAGGCCTCAGGCTAAGTGTCTTCGCCATCAAATGCATCACGTTCGACCTCAGTCGAACCGTGGCTCAGGCCAATTGCCTTCGCCCTCAAAATTTAATTGGTTCGACCTCAGTCAAACTGGAACTCAGGCTAAGTGCCTTCACCATCAAATGTATCAGGTTCGGCCTCACTCGAACTGGGCCTCAGGCTAAGTGCCTTCTCCCTAAAAATCTATTAGGTTTGACCTTAGTCGAACCGGGCCTTAGGATAAGTGTCTTCGCCATCAAATGCATCAGGTTCGACCTCAGTCGAACCGGGACTCAGGCTAAGTGCCTTCACCATCAAAATTTATTAGGTTCGACCTCAGTCGAACTGGGACTCAGGTTAAGTGCCTTCGCCATCAAATGTATCATGTTCGACCTCACTCGAACCGGGCCTCAGGCTAAGTGCCTTCGTCCTCAAAATTTATTAGGTTCGACCTCAGTCGAACTGGGACTCAGGCTAAGTGCCTTCGCCATCAAATGCATCATGTTCGACCTCAGTCAAACCGGGACTCAGGCTTAATGCCTTCGCCATCAAATGCATCAGGTTCGACCTCAGTCGAACCGGGCCTCAGGCTAAGTGCCTTCGCCATCAAATGCATCAGGTTCGACCTCAGTCGAACCGGGACTCAAGCTAAGTGCCTTCACCATCAAATGCATTATGTTCGACCTCAATCGAACCGAGACTCAGGCTAAGTGCCTTCGACAACAAATTTATTATGTTCGACCTCACTCGAATCGGGCCTCAGGCAAAGTGCCTTCGCCCTCAAAATCTATTAGGTTCGACCTCAGTTGAACCGGGCCTCAGGCTAAGTGCCTTCGCCCTCAAAATTTATCAGATGCTACCTCAGCCGAACTGGGGCTAGGGCGAAGAGAAGCTAAGCGTCGTCACTACAAGACGACCGCCCCTCCCCGTTTGTATCGAGTCAACGAGCAAAATATTATCAGTTCAAAATTGACACGTCAAACTCGGTCGAATTCAAGGGCGAGTCGTCTCTTCAAACATGTTCAAAAAGAAAAAGGAGAGGAATGGAATTGAAGGCACAAAGTAAATCACGAGACAAACGATGGAAAAGAGAGTACAATTATCTACAAAGTTAAGAGCGCGGGTCCTCCCCGCTTACACCCGGCCACGGCCGGTCAACACCAGAAAGAAAAATAAAGAAAAACAACAAGAAACAACCGAGCGCCAACCGACAAACGAAATAAAAGAAAAAACAATAACAAATCTTTTTTTTACTCGGCGCCACCATCGCCGCCATTCGCGCCATCGTCAGCCTCGGGTGTCGCCACATCATAACCATAGTCGGCACGAACTTCACGAGCCTTCTGGTATGCCACCTTGAAGACGGCTTCGGTCACAATACCTGCCTCCCACAAGTTCTTGTAAATGTCGCGTTGAGCTTCGGTGTAGACCCAAAGTTCATGGGCCTGGTGGGAAACAACAGTATGTGACGGACCAACTTGGTTCTGCAGTCGTCGGTTCTCTTCCTCCAAGGACGCAATCCGGTCTGACATAACTTGGGCCTCCTGCTCAAGAACACCAATCCGTTCCTCGAGCCCTGCCTCTCTAAGGGCCGTTGTCTCCCTCTCCGACTTAAGCCGAGACTCGTGCACGCGGATCGATGCCTCCAACTCCCCAGCCATCGACGAGGCACCATTTTCCAGGAATTTTAAGGCAGCAACCTCGCCTTCCAGCGCCGCCAGTTTCCCACTCGCCTCCGCTGCTTTGACCCGGTTCTGCTCCGCCTCCAATTCCATCTCCCTCAACTTACCCTGCAGGTGCTCACACTCAGCTGCGATCCCCTTTCCCGCCTCAAGCTCCTCATCCTTCCGACGGATCTGCTCTTCAAGAGCACTTTTACTGCCAAGCGCCTGCAATAACTGCTGGTCCCGCCTCGCCAACTCCTTGCCCAAAGCCCGACTGTAAAGATCGTTCCTCAAACACTCGTGCAGCCGTCGGCACCGATCACAATAACGGCAATATTTTCCCAGCATCTGCAAGAAGATCCTCGAGCAAACCTTGGTTCTGCGTATGTTCTCCACCTCCAACAAGTAAGTCTGCAAAACTCAGAGAAGGTAAAGCTGGGGCAAAAGCTAAGACAAAAAAGAGAGGAGAGAAAGCATTAGGAACGTGCTACGTACCCTCAGGACCATCATGACCACTTCATCCATCACTTCAATATCTGAAACTCTCCTCAAAGACGCATTCTCGGCCTCTGAACACAACAACTCAAACTGCGACACCAAGCTATTTCCTTCAGTTAGTAAGTTCAAATCCGAGGGAACCTCAATAAAATGAGTCGGCCCCTCTGCGCGCACCGTAGAATTGGTAATGCCCTCCTCGAACATACGAACATCGTCGGGGTGCAAATCGGATACAGACTCATACCCGTCCTCCATCACGTCCTTCCCCCTCTCTGTCACCAATGGTGTAGAGCAACTCGTCGTGGCCAACAATGGTACATCAGAGGTCTCGACGGCGGCCTGTAAGGATCGACCATCCGCCCCGACAATAGGAACTTCTGGCGGGGTCGTCAAGGCAACAACATTCCCTTGGCTAGAGCTAACTCGGGAAACCCCAACCAACTCCCCCTCCTCGACAGGAAGCGCCACAACCGCACCACTATCTGAATCCGTCGGGGGAGAATCCAACTTGATCACCGATGGAGAAGCCACCACAAATGCCACTCGTCGCCTCTGCGAGGGCCTTTCCTCCTCCTCATTTGAAGGCGAGCCCGTCCGAGGATGGACGAGCTCGGATGACCTCTCATCTTATAGCGTAGCCCGTGTTGGGGATGCGGACGCTGACGATTCAACTGATGCCTCCCTCGGTACTGGGAGAGGCACGGGCGTAGCAGCTAGCCTGGCAATTTTACCCGGCCGACAGAAAGCCAATTGAGGAGCTTTGGCACGATGTGTTCACCCTAGGCACAATGAACAAACGAATCAATAAGCGTAGTCAAAACAAAACAAATGAAACACAAAAAAAGAAAGGGTCGATATTCCACCTGTCACAGGCCTGTGACCATGTCTCTCCCAAAAAGTCGCACAGGTGCGAATCCCCACAGTACGAGGAAGCACTGCCTCGACCCAGTCCCGGATCCCCTCCAAAGGAGGTGGCGGAAACTTTTCAGCTACAAAGTATTAAGGTAAATGAGTAACCATAAACACAAAGCGTAAAGAAGGTCAAAATAGGGCGGTTGCCCAGTAAGGAACGAGGTCTCACGTGCAAAGTTCCAAACTTCCGGGAACCCGTTCGGGTCTGCCACCAGGTGTTCAGTCTGAATATAGAAAAAGTTTTCAAAGGGACAACGATTGACCTCGTCGTCCATCCCCACCATCAAGCCCCTCGATCCTCATGGGCATGCATGGATCATGGTATCGCAGATTTTTTGTGGAGCAAAGAGACTGAGCACATGCCCCAGAGTGACCTCCCTACAGGCTAGCTCCGAGTACTTGATAAACATGAGAAACAATTTATAAAGGTAAGTAGAAATTTAGGCCGGGCATACCTCATAATAGCGGCAGAAGTCAACTACCAGAATCGGGAGCGGGAGTGTATACCCCACCTGGAAGGGATAAGCATAGAATGAGCAATACCCTCGACGGTCGATCTGCACCCTGTCCTCAGTCTTCGCAAGCGCGATCTCGGCATAACGTGGAATACCCCACTGCTCCCGCATCTGGGCTATCCCCACTTCCCCCATTAGAGAAGCAACGTCCCCATGTTCCACTCCTCCCGGTGTACTAAAATCCATCACCTAATTTCTCGGATGAGGCAGAACTTCATCGACCGAAGGAACTTCTTCACCTTCCACCAACTCTAATCCTTCATTTGCCTGAGCGGGATTTTCAACCAACAGAGAATTAGCCGGACGATTACCGCGAGAAGAGGTTCCTGCCATAATTGATTCTCAAACGAGAGAAAGAAGAACTTTGACGGGAGAAACGAAAAAATCAATGATGATAACGATCGAAAGAATTGGGAAAATGTGATTCAATAGAAGAAAAGGCTTCTCGAGAATTCTCTTAGAAGAACAATGAATGTATAAAGACCAAAATGACACATCCTCCCTAGCTATAAATAACAAACTTTGCCTGCACAGAACCCAATAATCGCCATTAATACATGACCGAGCACGAAGCGATTCGGTTTCATGAAAGTGTGTGCCATTACTAATGACCGCGCGGAGTGGCGCTCCACTCACCAACCAACGGTTCTGCTCCGAAACTTCATTTCGGAGTTCTTAACACCGTTAATAAACGAAAGGCGAGTCCGGCTCCTCCCGATCACGTCACTCTATCCGTCCGCCGAAGTCGGCCCGGGCACGACCTCAACGAAATGAGGGACTAACTATATTGGTATAAATTCGACCATGCGATGGCCAAGGGGTCAAACCCCATCATAACCAATTTATAGTAAATGGTCAACGCTATTGATTTTTGACTCACGACAATTGTCTTTAAGATGAACAAGGGGGTCACGGCCCTTTCGCAACAAGAGGACGTCTCCGCGACTAAAAACGACGCCAACTCGTGACCAGCTCACAATGCTTGAAGCTATAAATACTAAGAGAGAGAAACTCCAAAGGGGGCTTCTTCTTCTACACAACTCTGAACGCATAGAAATGGGAAGATATGCTCCATAAATGGGGCGATAAACAAGATCACTGTAAGATCCTGAACCTCTTCAAGGAGAGGTAAGTCAAGCTACTATGATGAATAAAATCTCGTTTATATCACTGTAAGATCCTGAACATCTTCAAGGACAGGCATGTCAAGCTACTTTGATGAATAAAACCTCGTTTATATCACTCCTCAATTGATTACTCATATATCTCCAATTTGCCTCCTGATTAAGTGATTAATTATGATTGGCTATGATTTACCCCCTTGAATTATTTCGATTGATTTGCTCGGGAAGTATTCGATAATTTTCGGCTTAATTAGTTATGATTCGATTATTTCTTATCGACTATTGAGTTTGGTGTATTAAAAATAATATGTGTTGCATAATTTATTTATTTACAAAAATACCATCCACATTCTTTAACTATATAAGAATAGCATTGAATATGATAGTACTGTGTTTATACATGCGTATTCATGTACAACCATGGTATTGCTAATATTATGCTTTCCTACGTATAAGAATAAAAATGTATAGCTAAAATAATTATAACTTATACATAAGTTGTAAAATGTCAAATAAGGAATTAATAATACGAAAGCTAATATATTACTCCCTCTGTTCCAGTTTATGTGAACCTATTTCTTTTTTGGTCTGTTACAAAAAGAATGACTCTTTTCTAAATTTGATAACAATTTAGCTTAAACTTACAATTATATCCTTAATGAGAAGCTTTTGTGACCACACAAATGCTTAGGGCCCCCTTTTGACTTGCTTAGGACCATAAATTCTAAAAAATTTCATTTTTTCTTAAACTCCGCATTGTCAAACAGGTTCACACAAATTAAAACAGAGGGAGGATTATTTTTCTTAATACATTTTACCAAACGACCCCTTAGTTCTGTCACTTCCTCCCCCTCCCCCTCCCCTCCCCCAATTAAAACCTAAAAGAGGTAGGGTAAGTTATATTTTATAAAGATAATGATTCGAACAACAACATACTAAACTAATATTTTTAAAGCAAGTTGATAAGTGGTGGGCACATCTGCCAATTAAGCATATACAGATATGTTTGGTGGAAGCAAAAGAAAGATATACTCCTATTACAAGTTATCTGAAAGCAATATTTTAGTTCCCATGATGCATAAAGATCACGTGGGAATTTATATTGGTACCAAATCCATTTAGCTAAAGTCAAGTCATCATTAAAAAGGGAACTGGGCATATGGCTTTCTGTCATTTTCTTATCTTTTATTTTCAACACCAAAATTATTATGGACTCGTGCATTGAATTAAGACTTGCTTTTCTAATATGATCCATCTATCAGATGCTTTGCCAATAATGACGATCAATTTTGATATTCGTTTTTTAATTAAATGTTCCTTAGGGTCTCTGTCATTCTTCGTCATCATATTAATACATTGAAATTGACATGGTTTTAATTGAGAAACTACATGTCATGTTTATTTATAAATAACTTATTATAAAAATTGATAAATTTATTAAATATTATGAATTTAGCCAAATATTATCAATATTAGCCAATTAATTATCTGCGGTCAAAAAAGTTAAACTTTTATTTTCTTTTGGGTAAGTGTTATAAGAATATATTGGGTATATCTTAAGAAGTTTGAATCTCTATTTTGAAATGATTTAGCGGAGTTTGATGTGGTTAGAATTGAAAATTCGAAGTAGAAAAAATAATAATGTGTATCAAGTTGTGTATAATATTTGTATCAAATGTGCTTCTCAATTACATTCATGTATACTTATGTGTGTGATACATGCGTGATGCATGTGTCGCAGAAGAATTTTTCAAACTCGATTTTAACTGCGAATTTTGATGTCAAATCAATCCAGATCACCTCTAATCTTCATCAAAATTCGTAGATCGACTCATATATATGTTTTTCAGTGAATTTCAACCATACCCGTTAAAGAATATCTTTATTTGCTTAGACTTTTGGAATCTTGTATATATATATTTTTTTTTATTTCATTACCTTATTTGCTATCTTGTCCATGAAATTTCCTTTCCCTATGGCACCTAACATTGTTGATCATGCTTAAAAATATGGAATGAGATCTTTGTGTGTGATTGTTGCAGAGAAAGAACCTTATTTATTTGGGAAAAAGTTCAAAATTATCCATCTACTATGATATATTGTTTACTTATGCCATCCGTTATATTTTTCGTCAAAATTTATTTCTACCGTTAATTAACTTTAAAAATTGCCCTAACCCTAATGTGATCTATACCGTGTCAGCTGACCCCTTTAATTTTATCCATGTCAGGTGCCAAGTCACTCGACCCACCAAATAAAATATCAAGGTGGAGTCCATATCACCACTTTTAATAATATCTTAGTTATTGCATGTATTGAATTAGAAAATTTTAAAAGAAATGCTGCACATTTACCTAGTTTTTTGTTTTTAACTCACGTACTCCCTCTCTTATTTAGCAGTTGTCGGCGACGGCGAGATCAACCGGCAAGCTAACCTCCAGATCATATTCAGATCTGTGTATATAACTCTCTCCCTCTTCTCCACCCCCATCTCTCTCCTATTGTATCCGCTTGCAACCTACCGGAAAACAACCATCACCACAAGAAGCTAGACAACTCTGAAGATGATGTAAAGATGAGACAGGCATCTCTGAAAATTGTAATAAGCTTAATCTGGGTTCCTATGAAACACAATAGTTTAAACTCAAAAGACAATACCCACGTGCCTAGAGTTATAGAACATTTTATTCCGAAGCTTGTTTGTTTGTTCCTAAAATCTGATTAGGTTCTATTGATTGTGTTTGAATCATTTGGCGGCCGTTGGGTAGAAAATGAGTTGAACATTACAAGCAACTGGTGCTAGGTTAGCTTGGAAATCGAAATTTAATGAGAAGAATATGTTTAACCAAAAAATGATAATTTGGTCAAAACTAGAATTTAAGATAGAAAATCGGGTTACTGATAATCAAGAGACCAAAAAAAAAAAAAAATACAATAAGCTTTCGTTAAGCAAGAATAAGCAATAAAGAAATTTGTATTCCAATATGATATCAATGATATTTCGTATCTCCCTACAAATGATGTAACCTCCTCTTTTTATAGCTAATAAGGAGTAACGAGTCAATTTCTTAGTACAAATAAGAATAATAACGGATATTTAATGAGATAATTATGAGCAATAAATGACATTAAATAAGCCGTTACACAATTATTCCTATTAAATACTAATTTTCCAACGTATCAGGTACTTAATAATGAATCTGGACTCCTTTTTGACTTTAGATCCATGTCCTCAATATCTTTTGATCCGTTGGATCTAAATGATTCGAATTGGTACGGGACTTGTATCTAAACTGCTTCTCGTGCCTGTTTAACTTCCTCTTCCCGTATCCTTTGTCACCAGATTCTTTTCTTTTGAATCCTTAAGAATAGGTACGGGACACGTATCTAATTTGCACCCCGTGCCTATTTTGAGTTCTTCTCTTT